>VDFB02247401.1:0-18123 GCA_007258455.2 Sequoia sempervirens
CAGGGTTGGTTGGTGTGAGCTTGAGGGATCTTGACCTTGTGGAGTCCAGCAGTTCCAGTGATGGGGAGTTTGTAGATGATTAGAGGCCTCCATTCACTACATTTTGAGTTTTGACATTTTGGCATTTTGTCTTTTCAATTTTCATTTTGTAATGCTACTTATTGTAATGATGAATCATGTAATCAATTAATCATCTTTATAGACTTTGTCATATCATCATATCTCATATGACATCAGATATTTATATTTGGGGATATAAATTTATAATAGAAATTTCCAATTTGACAATTTCATTTGTCAAATTTTATTTAGCAATTAGCATTCAAATATCATTATATTTTCGTATTTAGATTTAGTATTTCAAATTTTGCCATGTTATAATTTTACTAATTTGAAATTTCCTATAGTTTCATTTGAAATGTAATTCTTATACTGTTATATTGTTATACATCTTTTCAAAAGAATTATATCAGCACCACCACCCCGCCACCCCCCTCGGTGTAGATCCCCAGCCAGTCTCCCCCTTTGTCTCCAAACTTGGGTGCACATCTCCGAAGAGCTTTCCCCGTCCCCCTGTTTCCCCATCCCCTAGGCCCGTGGAACACTAGTTTAACATCAACAAATCATCTTTCTTTCAGTTTATTGTATTAGGACATCATATTTAGATAGATTGCATTCCTATTTACATTAATCTTGAGTGTAGACATTAGCATTTTGGGCCCATTTTCTCTCCTTGGTGAAAAACCTAGAAGAGTTAGAGAACCCTTGGGTTACCAAAATCACTTTCCACACATACAATCCTAGAGGATGAACCAAGACCCAAATGGAAGGATGTTTGTAAATTTATACCATAGTCAATTTTTTAGGAAATTAAGGAACAATTGACAATAGTGGGTAGCTCTTCTACACTTTTTCTTTGCAAATCTAGGAAGGTGATCTTAAATATCAATAAAATGATATTATAAAGAAAATTAGAGTACACTAGTGATTTAGTTAAGCTACCACATGAATTTCTCACTAAAAAATAACTTACTAATGATAGGACCAAAAAATCCTTTAAAATAGATGAAGACAACCTATGTATAAAACTAAGAATGTGGACAAAAAAATTATCCTCAAATTTGATATCAACTACTAGGGTCATACTTCATACATAACTAATAAAATAATAGTACTAAATAATAGGTTAAATATTATTAAAATCATTATATTTGATAAAATACTACAAGATTTTTTGTTGTTAGGCTATGTAAACTATTAGGACAACTAAAATAGTAACATTTTAAAAGAAATAATGTATTTGGTTTGGTTTTAATTTTATGGGTAATATAGTCAAATTTTAGATTTTAATGTAAGACACACATGTGAGTCTAATCTTGTAATAAAAATGCAAATCAAGATTAAATCAAGAACCAATTTATGCATTTAAAATCCTATAATTTATATTGTATTTTCATCTAATCACATTTATAAATCTTCCTAAAATAACACAACTATGTGTACTTTAAAAATCTATAATTGAATGAAAATATCACATATGATGTAATAAAAATATTTCTCAAAATAATTTTAGATAGTTCTATGAATCTCTAAAAATCTTGACTAACTAAATGCAACAATCAAAAGTTAGTAAGTGTATCCATAGAGACATGTATATCTTCCCTAAAATACTTCACATATAGCTATGGAGGAACCTAGATCATAGAAAAATTACTACATGAAAGCATCTTCTCTTGGATGATCACAACATATGAGAACATAATAGAATAGAGTTTGAAATATAAGATTGAAACCTTATAACTAGCTAAAATAGAGGAGATACTAAGCACTTACAATATATACCAATCCAACTTGTACTAACTTCATCAAATGAATTTGAATAAATATTCTATTGGTGTTTGATTTATCTCACAAGTGCATGGGACATAAATAAACTAAGAAAACCTCCCATTTATGCATATTGCAATGTATTCATATTTTGGTTGAGAAAATAGAATAGGTAAGCTATCCATTACCAAATTTCAATTGGTAGGGTATGGTGTTTCGATTATGTAAAGCTCAGACAAGTAATATTTTTTATCATTTTATCCTCCAGTTTATGTGATCTTTATTGCTTTAGTACTTTATTTTGGAACTTCATCATTTATAGGTATTTTAAAAATTTATTCTTCCATTTTTCACTTGAAATTTCCTATTCATGTTTTCTAAGATTTGGCTATTGTATTTTTTGAATTTTATTTGTATACTTATTTTTGATGGCTCATATTCTCTTAATTCAGAAGTAGGAACCATTGGAAATCATTGTGGTTATTGTTCTACAAATACACTATGAAATTGATGTCATCCTCTTCCTCTACATTATTTTTATGTGAAAGGGGTCATCTTTATCTATTTTCTAACCATGAACCATGCATCATAATATAGCAAGTAAATATTCTTCACGATCATCCTCTAGACTATCCATTTCATGAAAATCACTATCCAATTCTTATTCTAGTTATGTAAGAGTTAGTTCAAATACATCTTCTTGCAACTATAAATTGTCATGTTCTCACCTATTACATCCCACCACACTATTGTTGTAGTGGTATAGATGGTTTTGAAAATTTTATTTTTACAAGAGAAATTAGGTGCAATATGACTAGGTTTGTAAAAAATGTGACAAATGTTTTTTTTATATTGAGGCCTAGGAGTTTTTTTGTGTAGATAGGTATGAAAAGGAGCATAAGAATGGTAAAAATTGAAAACCCATCTTTTGAATGAAAATTTGTGTGGCTCAACTTTATGACTTTACTTTTTGGTTTTACGAGATTCAAGACTAAAAAGGCCACATCCATAGGCTTTTATTTCATCAAACATTAGGGAAATTATTTGTAAAATTTTGGACATATTTATAATCATTGATAAATTATATAACATGATGTATATAAAATTGGATTAAATCTATAATAGAGAAAGTATTGATATCAAGGATGTGGACATAACTATATTCTTTAAATTTACTATGTAGACCATAAGGACCTATCAAATATTTGGATTTGATAAAAAAATAATTGTCAAATTCAATCTTATATGCTAAATTTTGGAAATTCTTAAAATATGTATTGAATCCATCTAATGTTCAATGTGTTAGGGTTAGAAGGCATATATCTAACAATTAAATGTAGATTTGATAAAAAAAATAGAGAAACAAAACACAAAAAATTATAGCCTTCTACAAAATAATAAAATCATCCACAAAACTGTAGTCATCCAATGATTTTATTATCTAGTGTAAAACATATTACAATCTTGCTAATAATTCCCTACTGCAACTCCCATCCAAACCACTTATAACAAGCTTTTTAGAAGTTTCCAGAATTAGGGTTCTACAAAGTCAATTTTTTCTTTTGTTGGTGACGTAGCGAAAAACGGGAAAAAAAAATTCTCAGGGGCTGCCGCCCCCAAACCCTTGCACGAGGCCCAGCCCAGCCCTAGGCCTTGGCAAGGATACATGAAGAGTGTACAGTATAGCATGATCAGTCGCCACATACCAACAATCTCCTACTTGGAGACTGATCAAGCTCCACACCAAACACAATGTTTGGTGTTACTAAGCTCCTTTATATTTTTATCTTTTAAATCCTCTTCATTAGGATATAATTCTTCCACTAATGCATCTAAAATAGCATTCATTCTAGATATTTATGGTTATATACAAGAGAATTTATGGTATCCATATCCTTGGCATGCCACTAATCATTAGTAATCCCCCAAAGATATTGAACAACGAAAGAGGTTGTCTCTAATACTATAATACCACTCATATTTCCTATGCTTAGGAATATGTGTGCCCATGCTATTATGTTTTCCATAGGATTGAGATGATAATCTATATCTAGATACAAAGGGGATATAAGGATAGTGGTCATCATAATGTTGCTAGAGAATTACTTAATGAAGGATTTTTTAGTTTTTTGAGATATTTTTAGTTACTTCAATTTAAATCTTTATTGAAAGAGTTATGGACTTTTTGGGCTTCTTTTTCTCTTTAGATTCTAACCTAGATTGGTACTTTATTCTAACACATAAATCTTATTATCTACAAAATGAAACTTGTCTTTGATTTTTTCAACATTATCCCCAAGAGTATGGATATTATTGAAAGACTGTTCTATTTTGGTATTGATTTGTACCATAGAAAAATGGATCATTGACATTTTCATGGTCTTTTAGATCTTTCTCTTATGATGCTTGACCTATTTTTATTTGATTTAATGTTGTAATGTAGCTTATTCATTCACATTAGGTCCTAAATATTCAAATTATGGTGTCTTGTGAAGGTGTTGTGAAGTGTTGTAGTTCACATTTCTACACTTTTCTAGACTCTTCTCATTATAATTCATCTAAAAATCATTTTTTTATCCCTTTTCAAGTCCTATTTTAAAGTGTTGTAAAGTCTTTTAACAAGATTTCATGCTTTTTCTAGGCTTGTTATCACTATTTACACCTTTCTTATGCTTTATTCGACCCCTTTATGCACTCATAAGACTTAATTAAGTGTGTTTTTGAATCTAAACCTAAAAAACAACATTAAATGCAACTTAATTCCTGACACCCACTTACAAGCCTAAAGTGGGACCCATTCGCCATGGGTGGCAATTGAGTCCCTCTTGGCTCCAAATTCAAAATAATTCAAAATTCCTTTTGGGTTTTTATTCAAAAAGACCTTATGTTGGCCTATGATGTTGTATTATTGGGCTATTAGGGCATAAGTGTGCATAAATAAGTGTTTTTCTATCCAATTTACACCTAATTCATTCACTAAATCACTTGCATTCACTCATTCAATATCAATTATAATTCTTGCATTCAATTCATCTAAGCATCATTCAATCAAGCAATTGTCAAGTATCTTGGAGCAGCCATTGATATACCTTCATACATCTTCAACAAGGATTAGACTTTTGTATGTAGATTTCTCAAGAAAATAGGTGTTGAAAGGTTATCAACAAGTCAAAAGGTGTTTCAAGTCAACCAAAATCTAATTCAAGCTTGGAGACAACCTACAACCAATTTTTTGCAGATTTGACTCCATCAACCTGACAAGACAAGTGCTGCAAATCTGGACCTAGTACAAGATTGACCTTTGAATTTGCATATTTTTGGAGGAGGACTGATTCACCATCAATGGTGAATGAGTCCCACTTGAGGGCTGAAAATTTTGATTTTGTCAAAATCCAGTTCCCAACAGTCATAAAGTAGTTTTAGGGGTGTTTACCAGTAGGAGGACTGATTCACCATCAGTGGCGAATGAGTCCCACCAGTGATTTATAGTGATTTCTTCCAGTGATTAGAACCTTCCAGGATCAGTACTCAACTTCCAAGTGCACTCTGTTAAACTTCATTCAATTTTGTTTGCATTAGTTCATGTTTTTAGTTCATTTTTGCATACCCCACTGTGTTTTCAAACATTACATGTTTCATTAGTTTTGAATTCATAATCAATCAATTTCATAGCTTAGTTGCATTTAGATCATTGCATTTAGTCATAATTCCATCTTATATTCCTTTATTTGAGTGAACCACCTCAATCTTAGGATTCTATCTCTCTCCTTATAGGTGAAAGATCCTAAGAGTGCAAGAAAAGTCCATAGAACCCCACAAAATTGATGGTTCATGATCTTGCATAATTTTTTTGTCACATTTCCTATTCATAACTACTATTTTCTAAGGAAAAATATACATACTTAGTATACATCAAAGTGACACCAATCCCCCTATGGGATTGAGGTTTGATCCACTTTATTTTTTTGCATGCTTTCATTTGCTTTCCTTTGTGCTTTGGTTTCATGTTTTCATCCTTTATTATGATCAAGAATCTCATAGGGAGTGTTTGTGCTTATTTGAATGACTAACCTTGTTTGTGTTGTCTTGGTTTAGCTAGGTGCATATTATCACTCACATTTTGCTGCTAGGAGGGAAAACCACTTGAAAATTTGATATTTTGGCTTGAAAATCATGTTTTCCAGGAAGTGACGTTGCTATTGACATTACCAAGGCATCGCTTTTGCAAATATAGCATCATCTTTGAAAACGGAGTCACTTTTGTCACCACAAAGTTGCATTTGAGGTCCCTAGTTTACTGTAGAGCATCTCTTTTGTTTTTTTCACCATAGTGTTGCCTTTGCTAAATAGCATCACCATTGCAATGATACAAAGTCGCTTTTGAAATATAGTGTCTCCTTTGCAAATAGGGTTGCCTTTGTTTTCTTGCTTTTGCACTCCATCTTAAAATGGCCATATCTTGGTCATATTTTGGTCTTTTTTAGAGATTTTTTTTGAAATGGGGTAGAATTTCATGATCTATGCAATGGTGTAGGTGTTTCTCAAGTTTGGTAGAGTTAAATTTTTCAAATTTGTACCTAAAGTCAAATCACATTGCAACTTGGTCTAGTTTGTAGGGGTTTTATGCTTAATAATTTATCTAACCCTCATATCTTCTTGTTTTCTTGATTACAAAAAAAAATAGATAAAAATATCCTTACAAAAACCATTAATAATTGATAGAAAATGATGCGTGAAATCTGCCAAATAATTTCTATGTTTATAATCATAACTCAATTATTTTTATTCAAGATTGGATGGATGAAAAATATGTCAAAAATGGTTTACAAAGCCATTTGAAGATTTATAGATTCCTTTTAATTGAGGCCATCTACCACTTTTTACATAGTAACACTATTTCCTTCATAGAATTGTAGGTATTTTCTCTAAGCAAACACATCAACATACCAATGAATGGTAGAGATTATTCTTCCTCATATTTTCCTTTTAAAGGATTTGGATATTGATTTATAGGTTCTCCTTCCATTTCAACATAAATTTAAACTCTTTTTCTAGAACTGTATGTAGGTTGAAAATTGAAAGAAGATAAATTTAGTTGAGGAAAAATTAGGACTAAGAGAACAAATACTAGAATAATAATGGGATATACTCCTAGGTAATATTGAATAGAATTCCCCTAGATTATATGAACACATTTTTAAGATTATATGAAAAGAAAAATAGTTTTTGTCAACTAAGGAGAAATATTTCTTATCCAATCTATTTTTCATTCATGAGAAATTTTAATAATATTTATGTGTCCCTTTTGTAATTGGACATCACCATTAAACCTTTTGGCATAAGGAAGTGTTTCCAAGATCCAAGGATAGTTTGTATTAGTTATGTACTATATAATACTTGGATCTTGATGCTAGAATAATTAATAAAATTAATCATTTCCAACTCATAAATAAAAAGAAAATAAACCCTAATAATCTAGGGAACCACATTTGACTTCCTTACAACCTCTATCCCTAGCAAAGACTATTACTTAGATAATATTTAAACAAATTACATTATCATTCACTCAAGATGTTGAGCATAATTGATACGAATGTTCATATTGGGTTTGATTCCTCACACAATGATAAATAGGATAAATGGTTTAATTTTTTGAGCATACATGATATAACTAGTATTGCACCAAAATGGACAAAATTAACATCTTCATGACTACATATGTAATTTATTTTAGATTTGGGCAAGATGGGTAGTAATTTTATCTAAAATATTCAAGAAGGATCATATTCCAATGTAAATTATATAACCTTTGTTCTAGTTTTAAAAAAACTTAAAATTAGAATGATAAGAATAGTCTTCAATAAAATAGGGTCTTAGAGTAGATTTTTATAAATATTATATTTTTTAATGTATGAGGCTTTTATGTGAAGACAGCACCTATAATAATTTCCTCAATGATTTCAAGATTAGGAGATTCTTCTCCTGTAATCTCATCCTCTATATGCTAGACAATGGGAACTTCATAAAATACTTTCATTGAATCTTAATCAATAATGTTGGCCTTATCATTAGTAACTCTTATATATGTTATAACTCTACCAATTTAGTCTTAGATATAGAATGGGATTCAAAAGGATGTCTTAAACTTAAATAAAGGGAAAAATAAGATTAGACTAATAAATAATAAGGAATGTCAACCAAATCTCTAAGAGACTTCTTCATAGAGGTTGTTCTCTTGATTATTCTGAATATAAGAACTTCTTAGGAATCTAAATATTGGAGAAAAAAATGGTGAGCACAAATTTAGAACTTCCATGATAGAATCAAGCACAATAGATTATCTAATTAACTATTATAAAACATGTGAATATACGATGAACTCTCCTTGTATATATAGGACAAGGAGGAAGAAGGAAGGTGAAACAAAAAGACTGCCTAACCCTCCAAGTTATGTGACACATGTAGGGAACTTGGGACAAGTTTGAGGGCATATGTCATGTGCATATGAGGGGAGACAACTAAACCACTAAGTGAACTTAAGCTAGTGTGAATAGGAATACTAGGTATAAGAACTAGATGCATAAAGACACTTTTCACACTAAAACTAAAGACCTCACTTTGGCATGGTAAGCTTGTGAAACCAAAATTTATCACTTGAGAGGTCATTTAGCTAAGTAGAACTGGGAGAAATGATGGAGGTTGACAATCTAATGGTTATAATTTTTTATACAAAAAATTACAAAATTTAGATTATAGGGATTTTATTACAATATAAATTATATGCCTGAATATCACTTTATTGGCTCCTTGTAAACTAGCATGAACCCATATAATGTGGTAACCTATCATTCATATTTTTATGTATAGTAATGTTAGTATCTATCTCATGTGCTAATGTTTGAGGGTCCTAGTGGCATCCTCTAAAAATGTAGATGTTTAGATAGTGTTTTCTAGAAACTAAATTGTGTCTTCTACAAGTCTATAACTAATGTTTCTGTAGTATTTTCTATGACCTAATATACATCCTTTATGACACTTTAAACCAATAAATATAGATTAATCTATTTTTTGTGAGGAATATGGTTCCTTTTTCATGTTTAAATATTCACCTCAATTAGACCCCTATATTTTATTTAATCAATGTATAAGTTTCTCTTTGAATTTGTGTAGTATCCTAGCTATAGGTGGGAGCATGTAATAGTAATGGAGGTTTAACTATACAGGTACCTAATTATGTGCATTTTTTTTTGCTACTTATGAATTCTTCTAGTATGCCTTATAAATTCATTATATTAACCTTTAGTTATTAATCTTTAATTCAAACATCATCAATTATTTTAGCATAAATAGACTTCTTATAGAATTTTTTATGTTAAACTCAACCTTAGAATTATACCTTTTGGAAACCCACTTGTAGCAAATAGGTTTCCTCTCCTTAGGTAATAGTACCAAGTCTCATATACTAATATTTTCTAGCATAACCATCTCTTCATACATGGCCTTCTTTGACCATGAGTTCTTATTTATAAACTTTATTGCCTCTTTCATAGTTCTAGGTTTTTCATTATTAGTAGAAAAAATAAATATGTAACAAAAAATAGGTGGTTATACCTTTCAAGTTGATTTTTTTATCAAGTATACTTCCTCATGAGTGGGGCATGAGGTTATTTTTCTTTTGATTCCTCTAATTCACTATCTAACTCAACTTGATTATTAGGGCCATCATGAAAGTCGTGTTCAAGCCTTAGGAATAATTTTATCAATAATGCTATCAAAATACACCAATATTTTCTCTTCATTTATAGGTTGTGAGGTCTTTAGTAGAAGACTTGACCTTTATGAACGATTATACATTTCTTTCCTTATTTAAGGAAGCAAAATATTGCATCCCTTAACTCCAAAATTGTACCTAATGAAGATGTAATTCTTTGAATAACTCTGGTATCTTCTCCTCAACTACATGTGTATATGCATAGCAAAAAAAGCCTTGATATTCCCTAATGAACGATTCTTATATGTCAAAACCTCCTCAAGAGATTTTCTTCAAAAAAGCTAAAGTAAGAAATTTGTTAATCAAATATGGTGTGGCCATAAATCTACAAAAATTATTATCCAAACTAACTCTATTGAGCATATTCCTATATCCATCTGCATTAGCACCATGTTCATCCTCTTTTCAACTCCACTCTTCTAAGGGAAGCATATTTATATCCTTCTTGGTCTTTTCTTTTTCCTTTAAACAACCTATAATGAACAAAACATCCTTTATCAATTCTAATATTTTCTACCTCTTTTTATAGTAAGGCACCAACTAGATCCTCAAATATTGCCTTTAAAATAAGATTATCGATTAGGATGACAAACATATCTCATGCATTTAGCAAAATACTCAAAATAATAAACTTTTCTTCCTCATCCAATTTTACATCAATATAAGCTAATTAGATAACTATAAAATGTGTTGTCATGAAATCATGATTACTCATTCTCATTGAATACTTATTTTGAAGAGAGATATTGTTAACAAGGGAATTTTTCTAATACAAGTTCTCAAACTTCATCCAAATATTTTTAGTGACCATAGAAAAATATGCATTTATTTCACCCCTACCCCATTGTATTATTACAACCAAAAAATACATAAAAATAGAAAATATTTATGTAATGATCACCATATAATTATTGTAAATAAAAAATAATCAAAACCTCCAATCTTACCTCTCCTCCCACCACCCAACATATATATAATAATACATTTAGAAAAATATACATTTATTTATCCTATTATTTCATACCATTCAATATACATAATTAATTTTTGTTTGATGCGTAAATCTGATTATATTGATTTTTTTTAAAACACCATTACATCATGCCAGTTTTGTGGCGATAACAAAGATATGAGCCCTAACATTCTATGAACAAATCCTACAACCCCAAACCCCAACATACATTCCAAAATAGGGATACTAACCACCCCGACTAACTGACATACCAAATAGTGTGTTATGCAATGAATATCCTCTCGGTCATGGCCCCACAACCAAAAAACAACAAAAACTGACTGCCTACAGACTCCACATATGCACCACCTTTGCAGTCACCATGCCACGCCACCCAACCAAGCTTCGCACATCCATATAACTAGTATTGTTCACCAGCCGAGCACCAACGACACACATCCACAAAACTAGTATTGATCAAAACCCATCACCAAGTCCATTAATCTTCCAATTCAACCCCCTTAGCCAACAGCTACTCGCAAAAATTCCACTTCCAGCCCACTCTGCCCACAGGTTCCAGATAGAGGTGGTATTTCAGGAAGATGAGTCCACACCGCACATGGTTCTTATGCTCTTGCAATGCATCACCCTTGAGATCCAAAAGAAAAGGGTGCCTCCAAATGCCACCCCAAGTATCAAATCCTAGTGCATGTCCCTTGGACATGGAAACCTAACCCCCAGCTCCATAATAATTATTATAGCTTCCACACCCTCCAATAGATTACCCATCACCAATTTACGAGTCATCAGGAGCATTACTGCTTTAGGGACTTCCATGTCCAAGAGCACAGCCACAAAGTGAGTGCCAATGTCTACATTTGTTTGATAATGCTTAGTTGAGGCCATGTATTCTTCACCCAAAAGTAACTACACCGCGTCCAAGACCAAGGGATCCCAGTCTTTAAACACAGACTTCAACCTCCCGTAGCAAATTTTGCCAAAAAATGCCCAAAGCTTGCAAGAAGCCTTTAGGCACACTGGCGACTCCATTATCACAAATAGGCTACAAAATGAGTGAGCCAAGATTATAAAGACTCACATTTCCCACAAAACGTGTGGATATGCAATCATCACTCACCAATGGATCCTTAATCCATTAAACTTCCTGCAGACACTGTCCTTTCAAAAATGCTAAGCACACCACCCATAGTCAATGTCGTCACCATTAGCTAACAATGTGATAGGTTGAATGGCCTAGGGTGATGCCCATCGTTCGCACCACCCATCACCTGCATCGGCATTAATTTCCTCCCCACCACTAAACACCTAGACCACACCAGCTAGGCGATATACTATCCTATACCTGCCACCCACCTAGCAGCCGCAGGGTATATATAATTAAAATTTAATTATATTATAATCACATAATTAAATACACAAAAATATATTTAATTCTTCTTGCTCGAGCTTCAATTTCTTCCTCTCCATGTAAACATTATTTCATAAAAAGAAAACAAAAATTTAATTATCCAACAATAAAATATCAAATTTTTACAATCATCAAAGGGAAAAATTAATTTGCTTCTTTCATGGCCCTCCAATTTCTTTCTTCTCCATGCATTCCTCCACATTACTTCATACATACAAGAAAATATAATTAAAAAAAAAAAAAAAACAAAACTAATTATGTAGTGATTATAGTAGAGAACTAAGATAATATGAATACTCCATGTAACTCCACACATGCATATAAAAAATCACTATAGTTGATTAATTTACATTCATGCATGTTATCAAAGCCAACAAAGGTAACAAAAACTTTAATTACTATTTAATATTCCATACACTTAAGACCATTAATCATTGTTGCGTGTGCACAATTTTGGGAAAGCTAATCTTCTACCAAGGATAATTTTAAGAATCCCCCACCTTGGTGAAGGTGTAAAATCCTAGCGAATCTTGTATAGTTTTCGATAAAAATATTAATTTTATTGGCAATTTTTTTACGTTTTTCGAAAAAAAAAATCTCAGTGTGTGAATCTTTTTCTAATTGCTAGAAGTTTGGCTGGAAAATCCACATGCAATTGCAATTTTTAATCCAATAAAATATTTTTCATTACTAATTAAAACCTTTTTCAAACCAATAAAAATATTTCCATTGATTAGAAATGTATTTTCAAAATAGAAAAATATTTTTTGTTGTAATTAAAACTTTTCAAACAAAAAAAATTTCATTGGCGAATTAAACCTATTTTCAAATGAATTAAAAATTGGCAAATTAAATATAATCTCAAGCTAATAAAATAGTGAAGAAATAAACTAGTATGCCAATAAAAGATCATGGCATGGTTGGCAAAAATATCAAATTCTGGGACAATTTTTTTGCACATTCAAATTCCTTCATAAAGTGTCTGGAATGGGACAAGTGTCAACACATTTATTATGTCACGGCGGATATTAGTGCAAAATAATATAACCACATTTGATGAATTTCGATGGACAACTATAGTTACATTTGAAAGCAAATCTCACGACACTAGACTTACAAGTGGAAACCTCGAATGGCAAATTAGAACCATTAGATTTTCAAAATCAATGGTTGGCAGAGCTGTAGCAATAAATCCCTTAAAGTCATGACAACCAAAATAATATTTTATCATTGACTGGCTATCGACAATTGAAGGTCGCTTAAGTTATGACTTAAGCCTTTGGAGTCATCATAGTGACCAACCCCTTGACCTAGGCGAATGATGGGTTTGAGAAATGAACGGTCGAGATAGGGTGACGTGGGTCAATTTTGACCGCTACCCACCAGCCCACGGGGGACCCACCTACATCTCCCATCCCTCAACAGGGAGGAAGGGAAGTGCCACATGGAACAATCAGAACTATTGAAGGAACTATAGCAAGGTGCAAAATATTAAGGAAATATTAAGGAATTAGTGTTAAAAACTTAAAACCTCCACTACTTAAGGAGCCTTTTAAGCACATGTTTTAAAGGTAACCAAAACATCTTAATCTAGGGCGTCCATCTAGTTCAAGGGTTATGCACAGGAAAATAGTCTTAAGGTAAAGAGCACACAGATGTGAAGCACCAGATTTAATCTGGGTCGCTCCTCGCCTCCCTGTTGTTGAAAGTTGCACATGGGTTAAACCAAATGGGGAAGTGGGGAGGCCGAAACGTGGATTTTCTTGTAGGTAACTTGGAATAATATTATCACAATTTTTTTGAAATAATATTGTCACATCAATTATTAAGGATTCAAGTGGTGAACTAATTGTTAATTGTCACATCAATGATAGTGGTGAATTAAATATTAAGTGTGAGTATTTGATGTCATTGTCTGCATTCTAAGTTCTATATATACTTCACCAACTTGATATTCTTCATATCATTTATAATATATTTGGCTTTGATTTCTTTCTTCTTTATTCTCAATTTAACTATGATATTATGGATTCTTCATGGCATTTCATGCTACCTAAAAAATTTTGGGAGAAAAGAAGGGACGATGCATATGACAAACGAAATTTGGGTATGGTTTTTACAATTCCTTGTGTGCAAGTTGAGGATGCTATAAGAATAATTGTGGGTAGGAAATGGCTTCAAAACAACCCTTGTGCTCTATATTTTGAGGTAGCTTCGACTTTCTTGTCTAATTGTATGGACATTTTACTCGATAAATATTTGGTGAAGATGATGGAAATATGTTATTTGCAGCCTTTCATTTACTCTATTTCTTCATTGGAGTTGGCACTGGAGCATTACAATTTTGAAAGTGGGTTAGTGCCTATTGGTGGAATCTTCTAGAAAGTGGAATTGCATGTTTTTATAATGCAGGCTCTTGCCCTAGCTAATATGAGATGGGGTCTACTATGTGATATGAAAAATGAATCATTAAAGAGTGGAGTTTTGGAGGAAGGTTTTGGGTGATTCACTTTTCTTCTCTTTTGTTATTTTGTTAAATTTGATTCACCTTCTACTCAAACACCTAGTTGATGGCCTTAGCTAATGTTACAAAAAAATAAAAATGAATTGTGTGATGTGTCATGTGTCTATATTTTATTGTATAGTGTAACAGTTCTTGTAATATATATTTTGTGACTGGTTTTTTGTCACGGTTAGTGGCTTTTTAACCAGGATGGCTATGTACTATGTACTTCAGTCTTTAGCAATAGCTACTTAAATTAAAATACTTTTCATGGCTCCATTCTTGTGAGTTGTAAATCCCTTTTTCTTTGATCAATATAAAAATGTGACTTTTAAAACTAATATTAGTAATTATCAACATATAGTTCTAATCATAAGTGAGCAAATTTTTTGTGAGTTATTAGTGGACATTGATAATGATTAAGGTAAAACAAGCCATTTAATTGTCTCTTTTCAATGTTTCAAATTACTCTACCTTTCATTTATTCAATTCTCAATATTTTTGAAGAAAGTGTGGTTGCAGTATTGTGGGCGACAGTGTAGATTAATTCCATATGAACATATGAAGAAATTGATTGGATAGTTTTATATTGAAAACTACATGATGTACTATAGAATTGTAGATGATGATGTCATTAATCTAGTGATCTAGTGTTACAAGATTTGTAATGATTTCATATTGTTTGAGTGGCACTGATGATTTTGATAGCTTGTCAGCTTGAGGTACAATTTGCATGTAGCTAGACACCAATCAAATTAAACATTTTAATTGTAAATGTAAGGCTTAAGTTACATGAATCAATTAAGTTGGTTTTTTGGTTTGCATGAATCATGATTATCATTATACCAAACCTCACACCTAACATGACTCACAAGTAAATAGGGATCAGGCTGGTAGTGGCACCGGTGGCCCATAAATAGGGATAGTGAGCACAACTGAAATCATTCGTTGAAGGCTAAAGGCTTTACTATTAAGTGAAATGTTTTGAATTGTCATAAGGGTTTTCATTTTGTAGGGTTAAAAAGGATTCAAGAAGAAGATGTGGTATTATTAAGGATACTCTAAATTCTCCTTCCTCCAATTATGTAGTTACAAAGTAAAAGACCAATTTCCTTCAAGTTCAACATGGGTGTAATTGGAAACAAGTTGATTTGGTTAACCTGACTTTTTAGATAGGTTTTGAACTAGGATGAGGAGCTCTAATGGAGATAAGTGTTATCCCAGTGCATGGAGTTTGCATGCAAAAGATGGGAGCAATTTTACTACCCCTCATCTTTTGCATGACTCTGGTTCTCAAAGGGGATAAGTACATTTTGGCATCTTCACAGCTCCCATTTCCCCAACATGGTTTTGAGGCCCCATGCATTTTGAGGCATGATTGCCTAGAAAGTATCATGAATTTATTTGCTTTGCAGTGGTTGATCGGGGAAAGTTCCATGTATTTATTTTTAGAGCACATAGTTTGGCAAACCGAAGTCCCATCGCATGCATTTATTTTAATTGTATTTTACATAGTATGTTGCATCACTAGATTCGAGCGAGCTTGCCAAAACACATTTGTATTTATGCAAAATTATGTAAAAATGTATATTTAATGCAGAAGCAGAGTTTAGATTGCTTGCGTATACCTATATCTTTAAAAGATATGTAATAATGTGACATTGTAATTAGGTTGTAATAAAATAAATTGGTTTTATTATTCTTCATTATTCATTTATAGTAAAGAATTATTTTCTAAGTTTAGTGTATATGATTCTATTCAAATCAGTTTTTTTTTCCTTTAATAAATTTAGTATTATCTATTTGTGAAATAATTGCATACATATTTAAAAGTAAAACATAAAGCAATACAAATGGAAAAAAAAAATTATCATCAAATTGACAAAAAACATTATGAACAATAAAATTTGTCACTCTTGTTAGGGTTTACCGAAATGTTATTGATCTCTAATTTGTCATTGACCTTCTCCCCCAGTTCTCGATATCATTATTCATTTTATTAATTCCTTTGCAACATTAAGTTACTGACCCCTTGGCCTTGATGTCAATCCTAGCACACTAAAGTTTACAACAACTTTAAAACACATTTTTATTGTTTATATCAAAATTACTCAACCGTTTGATTAACATTTGATGTATGGTTGTAGTTGCATTCTGAAATATAAAATGTAAAGCTAGGATTGGAAAATTAAACCTCCAAAAATCACCCCTATAACCATTACATACAGTACATAAGGAATCAACAATTTAGAATTTTTTGTCAATGCAAGACAACCATGCACTAATTGTGTAGTCTGGAAGCAACAAATTGACGTTTCAATGTTTCATTCACTTTAATGTTCAAGAAAAAAGAAAACTTTCTACTACTAAGTGCTAAGTGATTTTATTTTTAGAGTAAGGAAGGATCCAACAAGTGGGAGATTTTAGATTGCTTGTGCAATGGGTACACTAGGAGGAGATTCTGGTTTCGCATCCAACAAAGCCAGTCCACGCTTGTTAGTATTAATCTTTTCAAGAATCAAAATCTGGGTAAGTGAAAGACAAAATTCCTACAACTACATTTCAACTTTCATCATTTCTTAAAATCTTATTTTGTCAAAATTTGAAGTTTGGATCTAGGGTTGAGAGACTTAAGAAATAAAAAAAAGGACTAAAAGGGAATTCACAGTTTCACATTGTATAAGCATGTCTACCACCAATACCACTAGAGAAAAATGAGATAAAAATATACATTATGTAAAATTGCTAAAATCCTAGGTTTCACTAATGAATACCATGATATTTATGATCCTGAAATCTATGGTAGGCGTACCTCAAAACTTAGATTTTCATCTCAAAATATGGTTGTAAAGAAAATGTAAGTTAATAGTATTAGTGCACTATGGGTAATTGGATTAGGGTGCATGATGTTACATGAGGTTTTCCCTTGCCTAGAATTTATCATGGTTTGTGCCTAAAATTATGATGATAACCAAAGAGTAATTGTTAATAAAGATAGCAAAGAACAATTGTTATCCATTAATGTAAAAGAACATAGAAAAGTGTTGGGGTTTACAACCAAAGAATTGGAAATGTCCACATTGACCTAGAAAAGCTTGCTAGTGATTATGAAGCAATGGATGAAAGGGAGAAAAATTATTTCATAAATAAAATAGTTCTAGATAACATACAAGTTAGAAACAAATTGAAAGGTAATCATACGCCTCCTTATGATTTTGATATTTTTAGACCATATGTTCATGATACTATTTCCATGCTAGCATTTTTCCTTGGACTAGATAGCATGGGAAGTGGGTGCAAGCCTCCTTAAAATGCTATATAATATCCATTATGGTGTTCCACATGTCAAATATAACTTTATTGAGCACATTGTAGAATCCATGCATAAACAATTTTTAATGATTAAAGGAGGTTCCACCAAGACATTTAGGTTCACAACCTACTGTGCTATTTTTTCTATTCAAATTTAGAGGAATATTTTAGACCAACAAGCTTTAGATTCAACCCTATATTAATGCTCAGGAAAATAAAATGGCTCTAATATATGATTGGACCACTGAGGTAAGGATACATAATTCTCGAAGGAACTACAGTCATTTTTTAGATTACTTTTTGGCTCCATTGCATCAATCAATTACAAA
>VDFB02247402.1:0-32967 GCA_007258455.2 Sequoia sempervirens
TATAATATCTTAAAGCAATTAAAATTGCTTTAGTGCATTAATACCCATACGTCACCAGAAAGAAAGAAAAACTAAATGGTGTCTGTCAAATCTTGCTTTGAATCTTTTTGTTTCATAGTCTTAATTAATGAATCAGTTCAAACGCACTTGGATATATGCTTTTCTTTATTAAAAATAATAATAAAAGAAAATTTGTTTGCCATGAACGAAATAAAAATATGAAATCATTTAGTTTTGCTTGAAACTAAAAAGGTGTTGCGCATTCAGGGGTCTCTCATCATTAAACCTGATATTGAATAGTTCCTTACGTCGACGTTTATTTTAACCAACTACCTGAAGTTATAATAGTTTTTATTATTTTAATAGTGCATGTGAAGCAAGACCAAGAGGAGTTTTTAGTAAATAATTGTACTGAAGTTAATGCTAAACAAGTTAGTATTTATGATAAGTGTTTTTAAGATTCCAGATTCTCACATCAAATTTTTGACTATGATATCTAAAGGTGGATTTCAAATAGTGACTCTTGGATTTTGATTGTGCCTATTAAGTTGACTAATAATTGAACAAAAATAAAAATTTAGGATTTAAAAAGATTTAGACTAATAATTGAAATAGGAAGTATTGCATTCGATGTAGAATTAAAAAATTAAATTTGTTATTTAGTTAGATTTTGAAAGTTGGAATATGTTGCCAATGGAAACTGATTTGTCATTGTGATAGAATTGTAGTGCTTGGTTAGATGAAGAAATTAGATTGTACAAACTAATAAACTATAGACCAAAGAGTCTTAGTAAATAATAGTAGTGAAGAGTTAATGTTAAACAAATTATTATTTATGATATAGTGTTTTTAAGATTTGAGATTCCACATCAAATTTTTTATTATGAAGTATTTAAAGGTGGATTTTAAATGGTGACTCTTGGGTTTTGATTGTGATATAAGTTGATTAATAAAGTGTAGTGGATGATGTGTTTTCCACTATAACTTATCTAGACCAAATAATTGAACATTAATAAAACTTGGGATTTAAAGATTTAGACTAATAATTGAAATTAAATTTGATGTAGAATTAAAATAAATTTAAATTTGTTATTTAGTTATATTTTGAAGGTTGGAATATGTTGCCATTGGAAACTGATTTGTCAATGTGTTGGAATTGTAGTGCTTGTTTAGATGTAGATATTAGATTGAACAAATTAATAAACTATATTTTTTCCAAGTTATCCTTCACAAGTGTAGATATGCACCTATACGTAGACTAGAACTATCACTCATGAATCTAATTTGGAAAATTGTAGTCTACTACTAGAATTCATTTTCCTTGACTTGTGATGTTTAAATATGTGTAAGTACAAGTGGTGCTTAAGAAAATATTTGGGAATTTACTAAATTTTCATGTGGGGCACCCTTTATTGGTGAGAAGATTCACTCCATTAGCATGAGGATTAAGGAGGATGGTGATGATATTAAACACGAACATGTTGGGAAATCTACTCTTGCTAAAGACACGTCCATTGTGAAGTGCCACATGTCTAGAGGCCACTCAAGTCCTTACTAAAATCTTTTTTTTTCAAAAGAGAGCTTAAAGAGGAAAAGTCAATCAATAAATACCCTATCAACCTCAACCAAGATAATAAATGAGGCTTAAGATTCTCTTAGCAACCTTTCCTATCCTCCCTAGATACAATCCCTCCACTTATTGATTGTTCTCTCACCTTCCTTCTTTTGTCTTCCCTATCATTTTTTCATATGTACACCTCCTTAAATTCTCCTTCAACTTTCTCTCTTTTCCTTTTCTTTCCATTCTTGTTTCCCACAATCCTCATCTTTCGTATTTTCTCCTCTTTTTACCTTTACCTTTTTCCCCATCCGTGATTGTTATCCATAATTCTTTACTCATGATTGTTTATCTTTAGCTTTATTTTGATCTTATTTTGTCTAATTCCAACCCCCCAACTCAACCTCTACATAATGTTGGACCTCTCCTCTCTTTTGTGTAATTTCTAATTGTTTTATTATTTTATTTGTTATTATTTCTCTCTTGTATATCCTTTTTCAAGTATTTATCCATGCCTTGAGTTATTTTTATCCTATCTTATTGCATCTTCCTTTGTATTTACGTTTAGATTGTGATTATTATTCTTTTATTTTCAACTTTGTGTTTATTTTGCATTTTGTTTTCTTTACTCGTTTTATAAAAAATTCCCATTTCTTTCATTTTTCTCATGTTTGTTCTAACTAAATTTATCATTAGCGTATTAATTATTATATTTGTTTATATATATACAATAGTTTTATTATTATCACATCTTTCTTTTTTCATAGCATTTTAATAAATAATATTTAATCTATTTACATGCTAATAAGACATTTTTATTCTCTATATAAGTCTTTGGACTTTTTTTCAATTCTAAAAAATATTTTTGTTTCCTTTTAACATTTTCATGATATATTTTTTCTTTTCTATTGCAATATTAAGTTAACCCAATACTTTAAAATATAGTAATTTTAAATATATATAAGATTACTTTGATTAATATTAAGAGGCATTTTACAATGACAACAACAAATGAAATGTAAAAAAAATCAATGTTCTAGGTTTAGGAGTCTCTAGCTCTATAGAAGGAGGAAAAAATACCAACCCCAAGGAAGGCATTGAACATTGGTGCCCTAACTACAGAAAGTGAGCACAAACAACCTTAGTCTCATAGTTATGGGCGAAGACTATGTCTGGTGACTCAGAAAACACACCCCTTGCCCATGAATCAAACCTGCATATGCCTTGTGAGGTGGATCAAACTACATGAAGGAATGTTGAAAGGATGTGCAGCTTCAAGGAAGTTCTGAACAAGGGAAACTAAAATTTTGGTGGCATTGCTTCTTGCTCACCCAAACCCCTATTAGTGTCTTTCCCCGCAGATACTCTATCGTCTTACACAAATGGAAATTTGGACAGTCATCTTCCTATCAACGCACAACACATGTCCCTGAGATTTATATAGATGGCTTAATCAGGGATAGGGAGGACATTTTACAAAACCACACCTCATTTGCAGATTCATGAAGACATGGATGAAATTCTACAATCTCTATTCATGGATCATGGAATCCTGGAAAGAAGGTATGGAGGAAGAAATCAATATTTTCCCTGCGCTAGAGGGTTTTTTATATTTGAATTTGATTTTATTGAGAATAAAAAATTGGTAATTAAAAGGAGGTTGTGGTTCTTTAATGGTGATTTTCTTTGCATGAAACCCTGGTTTCTGACTTTCAATCCTCAAACTGAAACCTTTTCTTTTTCACTCCTCTAGGTTCATCTACCTTACCTCCCCTTACAATTTTGGGAGCTGGAGAGTCTATAGGTCATTAGTAATATAATAGGTAAGTATCAATGCGCATCAAAATAAATAATAAATTATGAAATTTCAACCTATTAACGACTATGTGTGGAAATGGATCTTTCCAAAGGCCTCTCTAAAGAAATATCTCTAAAGGTGGGCAACAAAATCTAGAAACAACCCATAGATTATGAAAAAATTGCATTCAGATGCAGGAAATGTTTTTCAACTAATCATACAACCCCCTAATGTCAAAATTTGCAAGCTCATGGTAGGGGAAAAAATACCTTAAATTATAAGCTCTTCTAGTGGATTGGGGTAGAATCACAACATTATGTCACCCCATGGGGTGCTCAAAGTGATTTGGTCTCTTCCCAAGCTCCTTAGAGGCCATTACAAAAATGAATGATTCTTTGTCACACCTTCCCCAAGACCCTACTTTTGGGGTGTTGCATGAGGCTTCTCCTAAAGATAATTTCCCAAAGAACCCTTCATTTCAACCGAAGAATCTAGTCACCAAGGTAGCTATACTAGAGGCCTCTCAAGCCTCATGAAAAAATTCAGTGAACACTCCTAAAAGCAATGAAGGTAAATTAGAAGGTAAAACTAGTCGAATCCTAGAGTCATTTTCTCAGACAAACGATGAATGAATAGAGCTCAAGTGGAAGGTGACCTCCTACAAATCTCAAGCACCAAATGATGTTGAGATCAGTGAAGAAAGGGAAAAATTTTAAGGAAATTTTTTATAAGCCCATCAATCTAGACTTTGATGATGATGTATAGAAATGAATAGCTAGAAGTAGAGATATTTTTGTAGAACATGATTTAATCTATAGGTTTAGTCATTTATGGTCCTGTCTTCCTAACTTACACCAATGGATCCTAAAAACCTAGCAATCAATCCTAAAAGAGAGACATGAAATCTACCCATGTGTTGGTGGTTTTTTTATTTTGGTATTTAACTATGTGGAGTACCCAACATAGTTCTTTGCAATCTTTGGGCTTGGGGGCAACATCTTCTATTGATCAAACCATGGTACCCCATATTTAACTCCTCCATTGATTCCTTTAATTTCATGCATGTTTAGGCTTGTATCCCAAATCTTCCACTACACTTTTGGAGTGATTCTTGCTTCAAAGTGATTGGTGATGTGTTGGGAAACCATCTAGCTATTAATAATCAATCTTCAAATTTCATGCACATGACCTACACATGCATTTTGGTAGATTCGGATACTTCAAAAGATCTCCCAACATAAATAGTTCTTAAATTTGATGGTCAAAACTGGGTTCAACCCTTGGATTATAAAGGTCTACCTTTTTTTTGTTGGAGATGCATCAGCACTGGTCACTTTATCATAGACTACCCCAACTCCAAATCCAAAGAAATGTGTTCTCCCACATGGTGGAAAAATGTCATCCCTAACCCCTATACTATTGACTACCCATAGGTGGCTCCAAATACTTTACCTAAGCATGTGCAAAATAGGGACAATTTGAATGCACAACAGAAATTAAACATTGACCAAGGAAAATATATCAAGAAGGATGTTTCTCCTCATCATAACTTTGATGTAGACTCGAGGGGTGAACTTGAGACTTCACAAGGGTCTCAACATGTCTTGGATGGAAGTTTGGAACCATGGGTTGCATCTCAAACAAACGAAAAATTTAAAGAAAAGGATACATCTACATTTGAAAATGAAAATCAACTATCCATAAGCAAGAGAGAGGAATCCACTACATTTTTTGAAACATCTACACTTGCCCAACAATTTGTAGAAGACTACAATGATGTATGGGAAGTGGTGAAAAAGAAAAAGAAAATTTCCAACAAAGGAATTAATGCTTTCCACAATATCCACTTGTTCTCTCACTAATATATCCAAAGAGGATTATATTATTTAGGGGTCACCTGAAATTTAGGATAATTGTGCATCCCTATTTGTGCATTGATGCATTTTTATTTCTATAGCCCTCCATTTTGGAGTAGCCCAAATCATGTTATTTGTATTCATAATTTTATGGGAATGGTCCCTTGGCCATTTACTTATCAATCAAAAAAAATTAATATAAATATAAAAAACTAGATGTAAATAAACATTTTTTTTCAAATTAAAATGACCAAAATGACGAAATGTGGTTTTTTCAAAAGTAAAAGTTAAAATTTATATTGAGAAGTAAAAGAGGTGTATTACAAAAAAAAAAGTAAACAATGTAGATACCATAAAGTTTGGGTCTATAATAAATAAAATAAAATAATTTTCAAGCAAAAAACAAACTCCAAATTGATATCTTTGACTTTTTAGATAAATTTATTTAAGATATATCTATACTAATTAATAGAATATTAAATAATTGTATAATAACTATCAATGTTATAATGCCTATTACAATAGTTTCAATTTTATAATTATCATTTTATATTATTTCTATCACATTATGATTACTAAATTATAATCATACCTATAATACTAACAATTCTTTTCTTAATTCAAAACAAAGTGTTCACAGTTGACAATCTTTGTAAGCATGGATTCCAGATACCTAATAGATGCTATCTTTGCAAGAATGAGGCGGAGTCTACAAATCACTTGTTTCTCCATTGTTTATTTACTGCTGCAATATGGGGTAAGTTTATGACCCTCTGGAACATATCTTGGGTGTTTCCTTATACTATTGAAGATTTCTTCTCTCAATGGAAAGCTCCTTCTTTGAATCCTTTTATTCGAAGATTATGGGGTTTTACTTTCCCCTATATAGCATGGGGAGTGTGGAAAGAATAGAATAATAAACTCTTCAGGGACAAGGAAACTATAGGAGTTTAGATGAACTCCTCAAACCCCCCAGAATCACCTGCAAGATAAAAACTTCCACAAGAGAGAAATGGTAGAAAAATTATGCTATGATTAAGATGCAAGGATGTCAAATTAATTATGACATGACATGATTACAAATGTACAAGATGCCTGAATATATAGGCATGAGAGAAAACCTAAAATGCAAGAGATGTTGCCATGTGTCTTGATCTAACAACATGTGACAACATGTGAACTCTATCTACATAATTATTAAATGTTGAGATAAGTTCTAGAAGGACAACTCATCTTCTAGAAGGAATCTTATCCCACTAAAGAAGGAAGGGAATATTATCCCATTTATTAAATGATTGCAACCTAGGACTAAATGATTTATGACCTAAGTTAACTTATACTAGTGTAATAATTAATTAATTAATTACACCAACACCCCCCCATAAGTGCAACTTAAGGAGGAAAATGCAATGATTGTGCAAGATGATGATGGGTCCCGGCTACGAGGCCATGTTAGGTACCCATGTACATGAAGATGCAGAAAATCTCCCACAAGCGGAGAAAAGGGGAAAACCCAATGGGAAGAAAACCCCTCTCCAAAAAGGAGATGAAAATGCAGAAATGTGAGATAGGATGGAAAGGATGGAGGACTCCCAAATACCCCCCAAGTACACCATCTGTCACATGGATACAATATATTCACCCCCCATAGGAAGGAGATAGAGATGCTTCCCATTCCGGATAAGAATTGAAGGAAGGATGTATGTTGATGATGATGTCTTTAAACTCTGCTCAAATGTCTCCTTGCCTGAAGATGAAGATGCCACAATCAATGGTGACAAACCAGGATGACGCAGAAACTGATGTTGAACAATATCCAAAGACAAAGATATAAATGCCCGATTTTTTTGAAATGAAAAATGGCTTACTTATAAAAAAAATTTGCCTCAGAGGACAACTGACCGGGATGATTTTTTTTTGCAAATTGTACGTATAGTACGATTGATTTTGCAAACCCTAAAAATACCTCTGAAGCTCCTGGGTTGATGTATCTGATTTTGATGAATGGGCAAGCGATTCTAGGGTTTTGAGGCCTTCTGAAGACAATGGTGAGCTCAGATCTGACTCAATCTACTTCAGAAATCAGCTTGGTCCCTGGGTGGAAATAAGTAGCCTTCAATGGAAACCTCCAAGCCTGCGAAGAATCTCGCACACCAACTTTCTTGATTGAGGGTTGATGTTTCACTGAATAAGCTCTGATTATGGATGCACAGTCCTTGAAGCTACAGTCTTCAATGGAGGACCTTTGAGCCAAGAAAGATGATCAACCACAAAGAAAGTGTTGCAACAATGGAATGTTGATTAAAGATTCTATTGATATGATGAAAAAGATATGATGGGTATGATGGAGACTTGATAGCCCCCCCTGAATGAAGTGTCCTCAAAATCACTGAAAGAAATATGAAGCAAATCCAATGGTAGATGCTAAAGAAACCTCAAGTCCTGAATGAAATGACAGGGAAGAAATCTCGGATAAGAAATTTGAATAGAGGAGTGATGCCCCCTCAAGAATGGCCTCCAAACTTGTAGAAGTAGCCATGTCAGTGATACCTGAAATGAAGCCATCTTATGATTGCAAGTCTGGAAAAAATGAATGTGTCCTGATGGATGATGATAGTGGAAGCCTCAATCAATGAATCTAGACAAGGAATCATTGAAGGTGAAGGGATACCAACTGTCTCTAATGGAGAAGAAGCACCTGAGGGAACCTTGTCCACCTCTTCAGAAGGATCAAGGCAATCAACCTCCTGCACAATAATATCATCATAGGGAACTTGATCTGAAGCATGAATACCTTCACTCAGATGGGGAACTATACCAAACAGATGAGGCAATAAATGGTGGCAGATCCCATCTAGCCATTGTTGATAGTTACCCTTGTGCAACATAACCAAAGGAGTATATGCAAGCCCTATAATGAACTTTCTCCAAAAAATACAAAGACAAATGACCTTCAACAACAAATAGAAGCTTCCAAATATGATATGCAACTGAAGTGATGCTACCTAGATCAAAAAATATTTTCCCAAGCTTTAGGATGTCCAAGTTATTAAACAAATGCACCCAACTGAAAAAATCAATGCAAAAGTACCTGGAGCTAAAACTGATTAAGGGATCTGGACTAATGAAAAAAGCTCTGAAATATCTTCTGAATGCCGCTAGAATTTTTGGATTTCAACAATATGATGCGAAGATATTGGCCGTTGAGTCCAATGTGGAGGATTGACTTTAGCTGACTGTAGAATTTTTGTGAGCAAAATTTCATAGAATAGATGCCACCACTGGAAAGTAGACAAAATTATCTTTCCAACGGTATCTTGATTGTCAATTTTCAATAACTTGGCCAAAAGTTATGATTTTTTCAAAAAAACTGAATTTAGCTTGCAGGAAATAGGTTTTCTAGCCAAAACAAATTCTTTTGATTTGATTGTTGCGAAATCTGTTCACAATAAGTAGACAAAAACAGAAACCCAGAAATATTTTGAAGCTAATAACAAAACCCAAAAATAGATTTTTGATCCAATAAGCAGAAAATGAAAAAATATTTTTTTTGAAAACCTTTAGCCGGAGAAAAATGACGCGCGCTGATTTTTTTTTTAGTGATTTTCTCTAGATCTGTATAAGATATCAAAAATCTAAAAGATACCCAGTTCATATTTCGACCCCATCTAGAAAACCCAGAAATTGTTTTTCTTGGAACTGAGTGGAAGCTAGATTTCTGAAGCAAAAATGAAAAATGGCTTTAAAAAAGTTGCTTGCATCCAGCAAGATTTTCATGCCAAAAAATAATCTCTCATATCTGAGAAGAATTCTGCAGCACTAAAGCTTTGATACCATGTAGGAGTTTAGGTGAACTCCTCAAACCCCCCAGAATCACCTGCAAGACAAAAACTTCCACAAGAGAGAAATGGTAGAAAAATTATGCTATGATTAAGATACAAGGATGTTAAATTGATTATGACATAACATGATTACAAATGTACAAGATGCCTGAATATATAGGCATGAGAGAAAACCTAAAATGCAAGAGATGTTGTCATGTGTCTTGATCTAACAACATGTGACAACATGTGAACCCTATCTAGATAATTATTAAATATTGAGATAAGTTCTAGAAGGACAACTCATCTTCTAGAAGGAATCTTATCCCACTAGACAAAGAAGGGAATATTATCCCATTTATTAAATGATTGCAACCTATAACTAAATGATTTATGACTTAAGTTAACTTATGCTAGTGTAATAATTAATTAATTAATTACACCAACAGAAACTTCGAAGAATAATGTGTTTGAAAAAACTTTTAGGTTAATTGTTGAAAACTTTAATATCATTCCTCAACAAGAGAACAAAAAGGAGGCAGTGTTATGCACTCCATATGACTTAAAGATAGCCAAGGAGTGGAAGATTAAAAATGATGTGTCAAGGGCTTCTAAACCAGCTAAAAAGGATCGAATAAGGGCATGCTGGAGTTTTCCTCTGTGTGGCTAGTTTAAAGCTAATTTTGATGGTGCGGCTAAGGGAAACCTGGGGTTGGCTAGAAGCAGAGGTGTGATAAGGGATTCAAATGGCAATTTTTTAGTGGTGGTGGCTACTCCCATTGGATCTCAAACTAATCACGTGGCTGAAGCAATTGGAGCCTTTCAAGTGATTAATTTGGCTGTCAGTAGGAATATTAAATATTTATGGCTTGAAGGAGACTCTAAAAACATAATTGATTGCCTCCTAGGGAAGTCCCCTCCATCATGGTCTATCAAGAGTTGGATCAAAGAGGCTAAATTTACCTTTTAGCTAATTTTGATAAAGTTAAAATAACTCATGCTTTCAGGGAAGCCAACAGCGTGGCTGATTTTTTTATTAATAAAGGGGTTAAACATAATGGGTTGGTCATGTGGTAAAACCTCAATGATCTCAGCACTGACGTAAGGGCTTTAATTAATTATGATATCACACATGGGAAAGCAACAACTTTTTGTTATGATGAAATAGAGTAGGGCCAAGTACTTCAATATCATTAGATTTGATGGGGCTGCACTTAATATCTTAATTGGCAGTAAGAGGTAGCACATTTTGTGGGCTCTTTGGTTTAGCTACAGTATTTCATTTCAGGACTCTTGCTCTGGTAGTGAGGTGCTTGTGACAATGGGCAGAGATAGGAAAAGGGTGGAGCCAAAAAGCTACGAAATGCATAAGAGGAACCTGAAGGTTTGGAAAAAAATCAAATGTGGTGAGTTGCTCCCTTTCATTGAAAAGATTCATGGGCCTGATTTGAAGGCCACCAAGTATTTTGAGAAAAATTGGAAGAACGGAGAAATAATTCTATTTGGGAGGCAGGTTAAGGTGGACGAGAACCTCATTGGAGAGGTCACTAGCATGTCTACTAAGGGAATGAAATTCTTTCACGACACAAGGTTCTCAGATGAGGCAATTATTATATTCCCTAGGAAAGATAAAGAGAAGACTAAGCTGATAAAAGTCTCCAATAGCTACTTTGAAGCTGATACGATTAAGTTGTTATGGAGGAAGGTGCTCAGAATCATCATGGAATACATTACCCTGGATGGTAGATTCACCAGGGTCTACAGCTACCACTTCGCCTTGTTTAACCATTTCCATCATAAGGTTATGGTTTCTTTACCTTACTATTTGTATTGTTCCATGAGTAATAGCCTGGAGGATCATAAGAAGGATCCTAAGAAGTACCCAATTCTGCATACTAGCCTTATTAGGCTTATTTATGAACATTTTCAAAATATGTTAGCCTTATCTAATCCTATCTTGGCCTCACCCTTTGAAGATGAGGACACTGAAGATAATGTGTCAGAGGATATTAACAAGCCTGACCCTGAGAGGAATGAAGAAAGTCCTCATTCCCCAAATTATGGCAAGAAAACCTGGCAGGGTAAACCCCTACTTAAGAAATCTAACACTGTCAAAAACCCCAACTGCTCTGTTCCAAAAGATAAAAACCCCAACTACTCTATTCAAAAAGTTAAGCACACCCAAAAAGAGCCCCTGTACAAATAAATTGGTCTCTTACTCTGAGGACTCCCAAGAGGACATTTCGAAGGCCCCTAATGCTAGCCTAATCTCTTACTAATCCCATCCTGCTATGGACGGAGATAACAAACCGAAATTCCCTAGAGATCTAAACCCTAATGACCATTATTTTAAACAAGACCGTGATTTTCTTGGGGACATCTAGGCTATTGCCAGAAATGGTGTTATGGATTACTTTAGAATTATGAAATGGGCCTTCCATGAAATTAAGGACCTTAATCTCAGAAATAGGGCCCTCAACAACAAGCTAGAGGATTTGGAAGTTAAAGTCAATGCCCTTATTACTGCGAAGAGTAGGAGGAATGAGGATAAGATGAGGATGGGGGTTGAGGATAATGAAGGTAAAGTCAAAGGCCTAGAAGATGAAATTGGCAAAATGAAAAACAAGATGAAAACTATTATGGAGCACAATTACAAAATGGCGAAGCACAATGCCATCATTATTAATGCAATGGCTGAGAAACTGGAAAATTCACATCAAGGGTCTCTGTTTGTGGATCTGGAAGCTGATAAGGATAAAAACAGGTCTGAAGAAGCAGGTATCTCTAAGCAGACGAGAGCTATTCTGAAGAGGAAAACTCCTCCTATGCCCCAGATGGTTCAGACCCTGAAGAAGGGCACACAGGATATGCACAATCTCAAAGTTGAGGCTACTGAAGCTCTTAAATCCTTAGGTTAGTTGGGGGTTTTTTGCTAGTTTTTTGGTTGGGTTGGTGGTTGTTGTTATTCCTGGGCTCTTTTCTTTTTGCAGCCTTTTTGTTTTGGTATCTTTAACACTTATTCCTCTGTTCTGTAAACTTTGTGGTTTTGGGTCCAGGTGTAAAACCCATTTTTTCCTTTATCAAAAACAATTTTTTTCTCAATTATATTTATAATACTAACTACACTTTTATGTTTATAATATTATATTATCAATTTCTCTTTCATTATTACAATATTGCTATAATACTTATACTAATAAAATATTGTAATACTAGATAAAATATGTATGTCATTATACCTTAATAATTATAATTCCTTCTTATCCATTATAATTATAATATTTTATGATTTTAATGTTAATTAATTTGAAATTAAATTATTTCTTCTTAACCATTATAATTATAATATTTTGTGATTTTAATTTTAATTAATTTGAAATTAAATTTATTCTTCTTAACCATTATAATTATAATATTTTATGATTTTAATGTTAACTAATTTGAAATTAAATATTTAAATCAAAATTAAAATTGAATATTAAATATTTAATTTAGATTTCTTATAATTTAATTTTTTTTGTATATCTAATTTATTTATTTTAAATCAAATAGTCATATTTTGAAAATTATTAACAAATTAAAAATAGTTTAGAACTTTGGCTTTGTGCAAATTTGAAAATTTTAAATTGTCTATTGGAGAACTTGTCACTTGCTATGCCTTGTGTCTTTTTTTATTGTCTTTGGCTTTTCTTATGTCATACCACACCCTTTAAGTAGGAAAAATTTCTTCTTTTGCATTTATTGTATTTTTTTAGCTAGTCCATTTTATATACTCAAATGAATTTAACCTATTAGTTCATGTTGGTGTTGATATTTTGGTAGCTCTACATAATGGCTCCTCTAAACATGCAACCCTAAAAGTTTATCTTGAAGGTATTTCACAAAGCACACATTATAAATCCCTAGTGGGTGTGGTATTACCCATCTCTAATTTTGATAATGCTTGTAAGTAGCTAGATTATTTCACTTTAATAGGATATTTTTTTGGATGCACTCCCCCTAAAAGCATGCTTCAAAACTAGGTCAACAAGTAATGGACCCCACATGGTTTCGACTTGACATTGTTTAGAACCTCACTAAAAGGTTCTTTCTTTTTTATTTTTAAAGGCTAGTCATGTTGAGGCTATCCATAAGAATGGACCTTAGTGTCTCTATATGTTGTTGGTATTTCAACCCTAGATACAATATTTCATTATCTTGGACAAGAAGAAACTATATGTTCCAATTTGGCTCGAATTTATGGTTTGCCCCTTCCATGCTAAAATATTTTACACAACATTGTCACTTCCTTGGGGAAGGTCATATGTGTTGAGCTTGATAAATTTTATTATTATTATCAACAAAAAAAATGTTTGTGTCAAGATTGACCCAACCAAGGATTTGAAGGAATCTGTAGGTATTCATATCAGTAACCTTCATCACACTCAATACATGCTTTGAGTCAATTTTCCTAATGATTGCTTTTTGTGTCAATCTGCAAAACCAAATATTAAGGATTTCCCTTTGGTGACCCCCCAAGTCAACTCATCTCTTATTCGATCAAGGTTCCTACCTTAAAATCTAAGGATAAATAGAAAATGGTCTCTCACTATAAAGGAAAATGGTAAAACCTGGTGGTTCTCAACCTAAATCCCAAGCCACTTTGGATCTTTTAGTTTCCAAAGTGTAGTACAAAAATGTTTCACATCCTTGAAAGAAGGGGAAATAAGTTGTCACCCCTACAAGTGAGACCTCTTCTATTCAACATTTTCTAGAATGCCTTAGCCAACATTGATTTTATATTCTTTGTCTCCTAATCCTTTGTGATGGTATCATAGCCTTCCATAGTGGTTGGAGGAGGGGGGTATTTTATAGAGAAGAAAAGAATTCCAATTCCCAAGATTCAATTGGGTAGTTGCACCCCAAAATAATTTTTGCAAAATCATATAAATTCCTCCCTCATAGAGTTAGATAGCAATGATATGTTGATTGATTCCTACCAATGAATTTCCTCCATTATAACTCTCTTAATTGTCTACTTTAGTGTGAGTTTGATGCAAGGTCATCCTCTCACTAAAGTGTTATCTAAATGTAGTGTAGAAAAATGTAACCCTTTACAGTTTCTCACTTTTTTGGGCCCTCCTAGTTAAATTGGACTTAATAACACCTTAATTTAGTGTTAAATGTACCCCTTTACATTTTCACACTTATTTGGTCCCTCTTAGTTAAATTGAGCTTAATTATGCCTTAATTATCCCTTTAATTCATTTACAAGCCTACTAAATTACATTTTTCGAAGGGGAAACCTACCAATAATTAATCCCTAAATATAACACTTTACATTAAGAAATGTGTGTTCTAGGATTAGGGACCTGGGGCCCATTTTCCCATGGGTGAATGGATCCTCCCTAAACCTTAGGACCTAAATTTAAACTATGTTTTTGGTGGTATTTTATTGTTTCTAAATCCATAATTCAATGTCAGCTTGTGATATTTGAATTTTAGGAAATTAAGGATACATGCCTATAAATACAAGATTATTTTCTAAATTTCACCTAGAATTTAATGAGAAATTTTATGAGAACTTTATGAGCATTTCAAGAAGCATTCAAGAGCAGATATATCAGAGTTTTATTACAGCATTCAAGATCCATCCATCATGTCAAAGTCTTCTTGCATCATGCATTTTTTGGAGCTAAAATTGTGATGTAGGTTTCATAATCAAGTCAAGCATTCAAAGTATCATTTCAAGCAAGATTCAAGTGTCAAGATCCAAATCCAATTCATCCATCTCATGCAAGTTGAAATTCTCCTAAGATCTCCATTATCAAGGTTTCATTGAATGGTTTGTTGAGTGGTAACATATCTTTGTTCATTCTTCATTCCCTCTTTCATTCATTATTTCAATTCAAGGTTTGATTATGAAAACGGGGTTTGACTAAGGAAAACCCCCATTCACTAAAAACAAACATTTTTCTCTCTTGTATGTGTGATTAAAAATTTAGGTTGAAGAAGACTTGAAGGCTTTTGAAGAGAAATATTTACAAATTTTTCAACATTGCAAAAGTTGTTAAAATTATCATCTCATGGAAACTAAGATCCCGAAGTCATTTTTGAAATTTTTACTATGAAACCTGGGAAAATTAGAAAATTTAGATTTGTACCAAAGGCTCCTAAAAGTTACAGAAAAACCCTACACTTGGACCCATTCGCCCATGGGTGAATGAGTCTCAAATCAGCTTCTGAAAATCACTTTTGGTGACTGATACACATGTTGCCGCCCTTCTCTAATCTACATTATGTTTTTTAGTTCTACAAATATTGAGTTTAATATTGTTGTTTCAAGTGTTAGATTTCATTTTGGTGTTGATTTGCTATTTTTAGTTTTTCTCCCCAAAGTGTTATTTGACCTTGACCCCCGTCCTTCAATCATAAGGAAATCTATAGATTCTCACATTGAGTTGATTCACCTAAGGGTTGTTAGTCAATTCTTTGTGGGGATGTCCTTTCCTAATTAAATAAAGGAAAATAGGTCCCTCATTAGGTTCATCAATCCGCATTTTGGTGAACATACCTATTTTTCTATGTTTCAATATGTGTACATATATAATTACATTAATGTAAACATATATACATATATATTAATAGATGTATATATGTATGTATATATAATTATTTTGATATATGTTTATATATATTTAATTAGCAAGTGATGCATTTAGTAAATTATGTACAGATATAATTATATATTAATATATATATGTATATATATATGTGTGTGTGTATTATAGATAGAATATATATATATATTATATATATATTAATAATATATATATATTATATATATATTAATAATATATATATATTAATAATATATATATATTAATAATATATATATATTAATAATATATATATATATATTATATATATTTTAATAATATGTATTAATAACATATATATATATTATATATATATATTAATAATATATATATATATATTGTTTGATATATATTAAAAGTGCTTTGTAATAATTATAGTGCATTATCATAGCACTACCATATATGTTACAATGGCCAAAGCTTAATGTTTTGCATAAAGTGCATGAAGAGAATAAGTCAAAAGACTTATGAGTTGTGCATAAGGTAAAAGTAATTATTGATTTAAATGTTGTGCATAAAGTAAGAGAAAATGTTGTTTCAAACATGCTAACTTAGTCTTACCCGCACATGAATAAAGGGTGAACTTAAGTATGAAAACGTGGCACCATATTTTGAGAACTATAAAGTATAAAGAAGTCTTTTACCTACCATATCCAAGAAAATCCATCCGATAAACATGAAACTTAGTCAATGCAAAGATGGAAAATTTTTGTAAGAGTCTAGTCGACTTGCAAATAAAATAGGAAACATGTAGTAATGCATCGTTGTGCCTTGAATTAGTAAAAGAGTCATGTTATCACAAGGAGTCAACTCATCCATTCTATAAAGTTGGAAATAAGAGGACTATTGTGTGTTGCAATCTAAAAGATTAAATCAACCACATATTAGTTGAGTCGATGCATTTTTGGTTTGTTGTTAGAGTGGTGGCAGATTTAATAGCTTATTTGTAGAATTAAGATGCTCATATTTTAGTATAAATAGAGGTGTTCTCTCTACCATTTGTTGCACTTTCCATTCGGAATTCTTCATTTCTATTCTTCTATATTTTTTGTGCAAGCATAATTTGAGATTTTTTGGTGAGAAAGTGAGTTGTCTTTGTGAGTTACATTTTTTGAGAGTTCTTTGAGAAGAGGATAGAGTTGGAAATAAGTTGGGCTTAGAAGTAGTAACAATCATGATTGTGAAGGTTGAATTTGGGAAGCAGTGTTATCAGTTAGAACTATAAATCTAGGCATGTTGATTTATATTCCTCTATTATTTTATGTTTGAAAGGTTGTTTGTTTATAATTTCCTTTGTTTGTGAAACATTAATTTTGAATGCTTGATAAGCTTATTTTAATGAACTCTATTTATTTCCTAGTTTGGGATAATCTTGTTTCATTCATAGTTGAGTCTTGGATTAGTGAAACCCTTTTATATGGGAATATATATATTTATATTATATTGGAATTTTTGTGGCTATAATGTTACTAGAACTATACTTAGTTCATCATGACTATATAGATGTTGCATGAAAAGTGAAATGTGGAATATGTTGCTATCTTATAGTACTTTTATGAAAATATCATTTTGAACATGGGTGGATAGCTTAGTTATTCCTAGGGTTAGATAACCCATGGGAAAGGGGGTAACCTTTGGTCACTAGTATGTGTGCATGTATGGTTAGCATGGTTATACCTAGGGTTAGATAATCCATGGGAAAGGGTGTAACCTATTTAATCATTTTATTAAGACTTAGTTATTCATGGGGCTAGGGTAATCCATGGTAAAGGGAATAACCTGGTTGGAAAATTTGTTATGACATCACCTTAGATTGAATGTGTGTTATGTTTATGATCAATACCAAATCGAGCTAAAGGGTGGGTGGAAAAATGACCCGCACTCGAAGTACTATGTGTTGAACGCTTTGGCCAAAGTAGTGTAAGTAGCCACTATTTACACTATCAGCTCATTATGATCTAGTATTGCATTCTAGGTAGGGAAGTCATACATGTGCGTTGTAGTCAATGTATGGTAGCTCTAGATATGTAGGACACAACACTATGCTTAGGAAGGTTAGGATTATGGGGTCACCAAACCAATCTCTTCATTAAAGGGTAGGACCATTTACCAGTTGTGTAGATGTGCGGGAAACCGTAGTAATTCCATGATTGGCGGAAAAGTGCTTGAGTGATTCTCTCCCTCATATAGTTGGCAGGCAGGATTTGAGGATGTAGTTCCAGTTTGGGGACACCTGGAATGTATGCACCAATGATGGGGACATCTTGGAGGTATGCACCAACATTGAGGTCATCTATATTGGTGTATTTTGTTTGTATATTTATATCATTGAGCTCATGGAAGTTGTGAATGTAAACATATTTATTCTTATTAAGAAACTACAAATGGAAAATATCATCATGAAATTATGTAATATGAAATCATTACTTGAATTATTAAAATGATTCTTTGTTATGCAATCGGAAAGTTTGAAATGGTTATGTTTCAAATGTGCATATTTTTGTTCAAATGAAAAGAAGAATTGTATTTCTCATAATGTTAGTAGCATAAACTATTGACTTGTGGGTAAAAAATAGTAAAAACAATGAGTAGAACAATGGGCATGTTACAGTTTCATTTTTTGTTATTTGCTTTCATTCTAAATCATTCTAACAGATTAAGGGTTATTAAGTTGATGCAGATCTTAAAGTTTATGAGGGTTTTGGATGTTTTAATATACAAATTATTCACCCCTCCTCTCAATTGTCTTGTGTGCATTCAACACTACAGGTCTCATCTCAATTTCAACTCACATTGGCCTAAGGTTTAGTTAATGTTGGGTATATGGATACATAAATTATGAAGGGTATAACTTTCTAGATGAAGCATGAGGTTTTATCATCTTTCTCCTTTGTTTTAGAGATAGAAGTGTTAGCATTTATTTTGTCATTTTTAGAAACTCTAAGAACTACTTTGGCCATTGGTGGAATCATATAGGAGAGAATGGGTCTGGTGTCATGTCTACTAATTTGCAAGAGGAAAGTTTCAGAATAGATATGGGGGGCCAAGAAATCGATCAAAGCCTCTAATGTGCATCCCACTAAGGCAGAACATGGACCTATGGAAACTATTTGAGGACGCTGGTATATCCCCTTTCTTCCGAGCAATGAAGGGCTATAATGATGACCTAACTTCAAAATTTTATCTCTTGAAGGGAGAGCAAGGTTAAAATTGGAAGTGTGAGCTTTTTTATTATTCCTAAACTCATTGCAAAAGTCATTGGGCTTGAATGTTTGGGTCTCAAAGTGTCGAAGGTTAGCAATGTAAATTACTAGAGATTCATCAACAGCTTCCTAGGAAGTGATGGAAAGCTCACACGGTGTCAGAATGGCTATGACAAAGAAAAACTCCCTACACCTTTCGATCTAGTAAGAATAAATATAATTAAATAGTTTACCCTTGAAGGTCGTTATACCACTATGCGTGATTATCATTTCCCTTTCTTGAATCATATTTGAAGAAATGAAAGGATTAGTATTCCTTATTTCTTGCTTACATCTCTATAACAATGTAAAGAGAAAGGGACTTTCCCATCCTTGTACTAGAGTTTGATCCAATGATTATAAAATTATGTCTTTCTTTGGCCCCCTTACCTAGCTCAGAAAATTTTGTGAAACCTATCTTGGTTAAGTTGAATAACCAACTTGGTTTACTAGAAGCTAACCCTAGCTCCAACAAAAAATTCAAATCTAGAACCCCCAACTCTAGTGTGGTGATTAAGGAGATTTCCTCCCATATCATCCCTAAATATGGTGTTGTGATTAAAGAGGTTTACTATATTCCCACCCCTACTGATAGACTTGATTTCAAAGAACAACTCTCATTCCCTAAATAGTCGGTGAGACCTAAGGCTAAACCCTTGGCCTCCAAAAAATTAGTTGTTGATGAGGACCTTCCTAGTTGAACCACCTTTCAGAAGAAACCCCTGGCTAAACCCTCTGGTACTAAACATAAGAATTTATTGCCTCAGAGGAAGCTAGAGCAGCTAAAAAAGTTACTATTGACATTTTGGATGAAGGGGAGGAAGGGATGTTGAGGATTTAAGTAGTGGTAAGAGGGAGATAAGATCTTCTTAGTTTTTGAGTGTTAATGCAAAAGGGAAAATGCTTTCGTATGACGAAGAGGAGGAAGACCCCTCGGATGAGGAATCCATTCCATCCTAGGAAGAGCCTTTGGATTTGAGTAGATTTGAGTTGGATATGGCACTCAGTGTGGCTAAGAAAGATCGCCTGACATATCCAATGTTGAAGAGGAAGTGGGTTGTGGTATTGAATAGGGTTTGGTTAAGGACTCGAAAGAAGATGAGGAAAATTTTGTGGACAAGGAAACAAAGTAGGATGTTGTTAATATTATGGTGTTGGAAAATTTAGAGGAAGGGGAGATGGTTGACAAAAAATCCCAAAATGATGAGATATTAGCTCTACAAGATAGAATCAACAAGTTGGATGAGGCCTTTAGAAGGATGATTTATGTTACCTATGAAACTATGGATAAGGCTATCTTTGGAACTCTGAATGGTAAAGCAAAGATCAAGAAAATAAAGTGTAGATTGTGTTAGGAATTGTATGCAGAAAATATCAATTAAAATACAAATAAAGATTAAGCAAAGAAATGAAAAACACAGAAATAATAATAGTGAGACAATATTTAACATGGTTCACCCAAACTCGAGCTACATCCACCAATAGAGAGTCTAATATTATTATCTAGTAAATCAAACTGATTACAACCAATAATCCCTTGCAACTCAATACCGTTGCAAATGCTACAATACAGTGTCAACAGAAACCCTAACTCTTAGCCTTTTATCATGACTTATGTTGGTTACAAAATAGGGTTTTTTTATGTCAGCCAATAGAAAAAACTAACTCTCAATGCCTTTATAAAATAATAAAAATCATGAGAGGTTTCGGGGGCGCTGCCCCTTGACCCTACCCTATATCGCAACAGGGAGTGTGCCAAGGGCGCTGCCCCTAGACCCTGCAAGGGGTGCTTCCCCTTGACCCCATATTGGGGGTGCTACCCCCAAACCCCCATTAAATAATTTGGGGTGAAATCACACTAATAAAAGAGGGGAAAATTTAACCTTCGAGTCTAATTGGGCTCCATATACCAATAGATTGGAACCTTCTAGCGAAGAAGACTAGAAGGTGGACAAAGCAACTGAGGATGGCAAAGGCCCATGGACTAAGGAGCTAGAAATGCTCAGCAAAGAATGGGAGTTGATTAATAGCCAATAGGATTAGTTTGTTGTTTCCTATTTTGTGTCCTATGTACTAATACTATACTTGGCCTATGTGTCACCTTATATTAGTTCTTATATCTTGTGTCTATCTAGTCTTCGCTTGTGTCTTGGTTACTCTTGGTCTCATTGGTTGATCTGGCATGTTGGCCTACTTTTTGTTGTGTTTTGGTTGGAATTTCTAGCTTAATGACCTGAATTTTGATGCTTTGTTTGGGATCAAAGCCCTAACCCCTACCTTTTTAATCAAAAATAAATTTCTTCTTTCTTTTTTCTCTTTTACTAAATGAATTTTATTTTCTATAATATATTTAGTTATTAATTTGTACTCCTCCAATTTTAAGAAATTAAATTATTAATATTATTTTGTCATTGTTTAATTTTCTCATTATTTAAAATAAATAAAATTTTAAATAATATTATTTTATATCTAATTAAATTGGTACTAAATTTTATTTTTATATCTATTTTAAGATCAATTTATAATATTGCTTGATATCAATATTGATACTATTATAAATATATAATATATATTAATTAAGTTATATTGGCATATTCTAAGTATATGCATTTGTAATTTATAATGTTGGCATTAATAATAATATTTATTATGTTCATTAACGGAGCTCAAACAATTTGAACAAGTGTAGATTCTTTTTGATAAACTTGATGTGCATTCATGAGGGATAAAAGAGTATGATTACCATCCAAATGAAATGGTTAACTAATATTCTAGAAAGTTCTATTCAAGTGTTGATATTACTTATAATATATTACAATAATATTATATCATTTATTTTAAATATGAAAAAGTTATTTTATCATCTTAGTAATAAATAGACATGATTAAGTTTGACCACATAAGATGGTATATCATCATTTATTCAAATGCCTATTACATTCAATTTAGCATTATATTTATGTTGATTAATTATTGATTAATTGGCTATTTAATTATGTATGTATGTAAAGGAATTATATTAATAAAGATATATATAGTATAAAATAAATATAAATTTATAGTTGGGTCTTTAATGTGAATTATAAAAAAAATAAAAACATCTAATTTCTATAATCCATAATAATAGGTATGACTATTTCTAGATTTATTTCCAACCTAAAATCATAGATTCTATCTCACAAATAATCTATTTCCAGCCCAATTCACAAGCTTTCTCTAAAGCTACAACAAGAGAACAAGCTTCCACCTAATTATTAGTACCAAACTTGTACTATCATGTTCAAAGCCACCAATCCCAAATACATAAAGAATGCCCCTAAAGTAGCCATCACTAATTAATTTAAAAACACCCATAGGGGGAGGTGACCACTTACCAACTCTATTAACCTTATGAGAAGATTTAACTCGAAAATCAAAAGAAAAAAATCAATCAAACAACCCAAATTTGAATTCTTTAAAATCAAAAGATCAAATGAAATAAGAGCCTAATCAAAAGAAACTTTGATGCTATAGTCTCTTTTACTAAGTTTAAAGACTTCTACCAAACATTATAAATGATACTTTAATGTCCTTGTAAGATCTGATGATTCCTCTCCAACCAAATTTTTTTAAAGATTAAATCATGACCAATATCCCAAGAAATTAATGAAAAAGAAGCAACCAACAAACATTTTAATGTATCCCTTTACATTTCCACAATTTTTTGGGCCCTCCCTATTAAAACATGGCTTCTTTATGCTCTAATTAGTCCTCTTTTGCATACACAAGCCTTATTTAATGCATTTTTCTAAGGATAATCCTGATATTTAATAAATGAAAAATCATCATTCAATATTTGAGGTTATGTGTTCTAGATCTAGTGATCTAAAACTCATATGCCACTTTGGGCATATGGTTCCCACCTAGGTCTCGAGATCTGATTTCAAATATTGCATTGAACTTAACATTTCTTGAAGTTTGTGTCCCAAGTTTAAGCTACTGGGACTCATACACCCCAATTGGCATATGAGTCTCACTTTAGCTTGGACATATTTTAATTCAAATTCTTTGCAGTATTTTGTTATCCTAGATCTGATGTCGACTTGTAGTGTTGTAATTTTAGGAAATTTGGCATAAACAAGTATAAATACAAGGTTATTTCACATAATTTCTCCTAACAATCAATCTAGCAATTTCAAGTCTTCATGTACTTTAGTAAATTTTGAGATCAAGCATTCTTAAGATAAGAGCATCCAAGAGCAATCATCAAGCATTTGGAGCAGTATTCAAGATTTAAGCATCATGTCAAAGTCTTGTTGCATCATGTGTGTTTGTGAGCTAACATTTGTGATGTAGGTTTTCATAATTCAAGCAAGCATTCAAAGACATTATCTCATATCAAGATTCAAGAGTCAATATCCACATTCATGCTAGCCATTATACACAAGATTGCAGGCTTTATTTTAAGGGTTTGGTGAGTTACAACATTTCATTTATCCATTCATTATCCCTTCATACTATTTCATTTCATTTCAAGGTTTAATTACCAAAACAGGGTTTGACCATGAGGCAAACCCCTATTCCCTAACACAACATTTTTCCCTCTTTGATGTGTGATTTGCAAATTTAGGTTGAAGATCCATAGAAGAAAAATATTGGAGAAAGTTGTAAAAGTTTTCAAGAAGTTGTCATCTTCACAGAAACTCACCTACAGATTAGAAATCAAACTTCTTGGACTTAAATATTGGACAAGACAAAAGCTACAAAAGATCACTAGAGGCTATAGAAATATCATACAAACCATAGTAATGAGACTAAATCACCACCTTGGGTATATGATTCCTTGTATAGGCCTTTTGGCATCTTTCTATGGATTCTAATTAGTCACCAGGAAATTATATATTCTACCTAGAAACCCTAAACTAGGACTAAATCATCCAGTTTGGTGTATCAGTCCCAATGCACTTCAAGAATAGTAATTTTCAAAGTGTTTAGATCTTGTTTAGACTTCTTCACTCCTCCAAGTACTTTTTTGTATCTCTCTATTTAGCAATTTGATTTCATATTTTAAGTTTCTAGATTTTAGTGTATACATGTTTGTATTTCTCCTTAGAAGCTTAATTTAATGGTGAACCCCCCATTTAATCACACCAAAGGAAACCTCCTATCCCTTACCTCAATTAAGTTACTTGGTTGAGGGATCTTAGTTTCCTAATGAATTGAAGAGGGAAATAGGTCCTCAAAGTTGTTCATCTCCTAAAAGATGGACACCTATTTCCATTCATTTCATTTTGGTGAACCCAACCTTTGGACCCTTTATTTCTAATTTGGAGAACATTGTAGTCCTAGATTTATCTTGCATTAACTTTGCATTATATCTTGCATTATTTAATTTGCATTTAGGACTTCTAAACATTGCATTAGTGAAAAGAACATGTATAGGTTGCATCTTTGCATCTTAAATCATTTAATTTCACTGAAAAATCTGTAATTGCAAATAGTTAAGTCAACATACAACTTAGAAATCTTAAAATCAACTTAGAATTTGTTGATTTAGGTTTAGAAACCCTAATTGGGACTCATTCACCCATCTGGGCAATTTAGTCCTGGTACAAGTCTTTTCTCCTAATTTTTGGGTACTGTGTTGTTTGTTTTTCACTATTTGAACCTATTAAAAACCCTAACTAGGACTCATTCACCTATCTAGGTGATTTATTCTTGAATCAAACCTAAATTTTCATTTTATAGCATTAAAAAATTCATTTATGTGCTTCTTTTTGCTATTGTTAGATCTTTGTTTTAGTTTGTTGATCTTCTAATCTAGCTTAATTTGCTTCATTGATTGTATAGATTAATTTCAAATTTTCATTTACAATATTTCATTTTCAGATTATTGCATAGTGTAATCAGAAAACTACCTTGTTTAGAATCTAAAAATTGCATTTACACATTTCATTCTAGATCATTGCATTACATTTCATCATGGATATATGCTTTGGTAAGTTTTGGATGTCCTTGAAATCATTGGTGGATGTGTCTAACTATGTTTTTGGAAATGATTCTATGAAATTGAACTCACTCATGCTCAATCAACTCGTAATGCATGTCCTCCTCATGAAGTTTACATCATTGGAGAAGATGATGACAGCATGAACAAATTCATGAATGATTGCCTTAACAACCTTGAGACTAATGCATCCTTTTATCCTTCCATGACACAACCAACAAAACTTGATATGTCTGGTCTTTTACATCCTAAAATTCAATCACAAATTAAACCTAAACCTCCTATAATAAGTGATCCTAGTTCCTCTAATCAAGTGCATCAATCATATGTTAACAAAGTGACCAACACTCCTATCAACCTTGAAGATACTTATGGCCAAGGATTTAATATATTAACTAAACAAGGATGTGATACAAAAAGCAAACATGAAATTCATAAACTCTTAGAGAAAATACCAACTAAAGATACCAAAGGAGTAGGGTACCAAGATCCTTCTCCCGATATAAGTGTCCTCCTTCCTAAAGAACAACCAATGCCCCACAAGGATGATAGAATCATCTCAGGTCTTCCTACTCAATAACCACCTCCACAAGTTGGTGAATCTAGCAAGTAACGAAGGCCTTACAAACTAAAGAATCTAAAATTCCCTTGTCCCATTTCTAAAACTAAATGAACCTTACACATACTTCTAAGTCAAGGACTTATAACATTACCACATATGATAGAAAATCCAAAACCATATCCTAAGAACACAAACATGTATCATTGTTGATATCATAGAGTTCTTAGACATAGTATTGATGAGTGTCAAGCTTTAAAACAAATATTTAAAAGGTTTGATATCATAGAAATGGTCCCCTAAAAGGGTTCCCTTCCTCTCCTTGCAATGTAATAGTTGTAGAATCTTAATATTATCACTATTACATGCTTTACATTCATTGCAAATCATTTCAAAATTCAAGGAGCTCTTTCTCATCACATACCTTAGCTCATTCTTGTCTTGCACACAATGGGGGCAAGAATCAGATAGCCTTCTCCTAGTACCACACTCGTTGTTGTCCCTTTGGCTAGTTTTCTACCTTTTGTATATACCGATCAAGATTGGGATGTGGATGACCTACTATAGGTTGACTCACATGTGCCTTACTAGTCTTGTCTTTGTTTTCTTTTTTCATGTTATGTGTGTGATTGCATCTGTGTAATGTGATCTCTCGTACTATTTTGTTTGATGTATCTCTCTTTCTTTGTTACATTCCTCTATTTGTATCTACATTCTTCTATATGTCGTAAATCCTTTGTCTTTTCTTTGTCTTGTGTTTTCCTTTTAGGGATGATGTAAGGCATTGAGACATTTAGGTCTCTTCCATGTTGACCCAAAAGATTATCCTTTATCCTTTCTTTGTCTTGTGTTTTCCTTTTGGGGATGATGCAAGGCATTGAGACATTTAGGTCTCTTCCATGTTGACCCAAAATCTTTTCTTTGTTTTCACTCTTTGTGTCATTCTTCCTTGATCTATGAGTATTTGGGGAATGATGACATTTCTTCTCTCTAACAACATTGTATAGCAAAGACATACTAACCCAAAATCCATGGATCCCTTGTGTTATTTTGGGATTTCATTTTGAGGGAAACCCCTTTTCATGACATAACTTCATTTGGAAACATATGACTTCCAATAGGGCTTTCCAAATAATCTCGCATGTCCTCTTTATTGTTAGCATCTACTTTAAAGTAATTGCTTATAGCATGGCGTTTAGTAATTTATTTAAAGTGGGGGCATACATTGGCATTATTCTTTTGCATTTCAATTACAACTCATGTTTCATTGTGTGGTCTTCTTACTTCATGTGATGCATTTTTCTCTTGGTGATGACATTGGGTGTGATGTCCTTCAAGAGTGTGATCTCTCTTAGCATATTATATTCCTCTTAGTGGCTTGATGCGACACACTACATCCCCTAAGTTGTGAATCTTCTATTCTTCAATTGGTCCTCTCTTGGAGACATTAAGCACGATGTTCCCTAAGTTGAGACCTTATATGAACTAAGAAAAACCCCCTTTTGAATGTACCTTACATTTATAATAACTATTATATGGCCACCTTGCATAACGCACTTTTCTTTCTTGTGGAGCCATCATGTTTGTTCATGGGTGTTAGCATGTGAAGTTTTGCTTGTCTCATGAATCCTATTGTTCGTGTTGTGTGGTTCCTTATCAAATTTATCAAGAGGTATAGCTTTGGTATGGTTAGCATATGGGAACTTGAACTTAGGCATGACTTTCCCATAGCCATTTTCTTGTGTGTTGATAAAATACCGGTCGCGGATGTATGTGTCTCTCGGGCTCACCTTATGGATGGTTTGAGGTTCCACTATCCCTTGTGAGCATGTGTTTTGTTTACATAGTGGACATCATGTTCCACTTGTAATTTTTTTTAGACAAATAGCTGAGACCTGGTTAACATCGTGTTGGACAAACTTTTGAGGCTTGAATGTGTATGCTTGTACCTTATTGTTGCTTCATACATTATTCATATGTGTTTTCTTTTACACCTCTATTGGTTTGTCACAGGATCTTGATCATGGGGGCTTGTGCAACCCTCTTGATCATTGTCATCCTATCTTAGTAGCATTGGTACACTTGGACCCCTCTTGATGTGAGTTTGTCTACTTTAGTGTTCAAGTTTGAATCAAGTTCCTCCTCTCACTAAAGTGGGGGCTAAATTTAGTGTGGGAAAATGTACCCCTTTACATTTTCACATTTATTTGGGCCCTCCCTATTAAAACATGGCTTCTTTATGCTCTAATTGGTACTATTTTGCATCCACAAGCCTTATTTAATGCATTTTTCTAAGAATAATCTTGAAAATTAATAAATTTGACAAATCATAATTTAATGTTTGAGGTTATGTGATCCAGATCTATTGATCTGGGACTCATATGCCACCTTGGGCATACGGGTCCCACCTAGTTCTCGAGATCTAATTTCAAATATTGCAATGAACTTAACATTTCTTGAAGTTTGTGTCCCAAGTTTAAGCTACTGGGACTCATACGCCCCAATTGGAATATGATTCCATGTTGTATATGAAAAATGGGGTTTGAATGCTATCATATGACTTAGGACATAGAGTATAACCACTTTCCACCTATTACATTCAAGGGTAACCCTAGAGATCTTAATGTAAAGGAGAAAGAGATCTTGCAATAGGGTTGTCCTGGGGGCTGAATGCAAACTTATAAGGGTTTCACCACCAAGTAAGAACTTGGAAAGACTAAAGAAATGAAAGATACAATACCGAACCCTAATTCAATGCAAACTTTATTAAAATGACCTAGAAATGCAAGTAAAGCCAAACAAAAAGATGCAAGATAGAAGGTGTACACCTAGAAATATAGAAATGATTGGATGGAGGTCTGAAACACTAGAAAATATGCCTTTAATGTTCAGTGGGATTCATTTTCCAAGCTAGGTGAATAATTCCAAAATTTGGAAAACTATGCAGGAACAAGAATCTACCAAAAGGGTATCTGAATCTACAAAAATTTGAATTTTGATTGGAATTGGGACTCATTCACTAGAAGTGGTGAATCAGTCAAGTTAGGGTTTTCTAAAGCTTTAAAGTCTAATCTTGCTCTTCTATATTTTATTTGTCCTTCCCGATTGATCTTTGGATTTGAAACCTTGATTTGCAACCTATAGGTCTTCTCCAAGGTTCTCTAAGGCTTAATGACAACTCAAATGACAACTTTAAATGTTTTAAAAACTTTTCTCCAATCTTGTTCCTTGGGAAATCTACAACCTAGACCTACAAATCACACATAAAGGAGAGGAAAAAAATTTGTTGGGTTAGTGGATAGGGGTTTTCCTTGGTCAAACCCCTTATTGGTAATGAAGCCTCAAAATAGAATGAAATATGAATGGAGAATGATTCATAATGAACAAAATGTGATGTTGCAACTCACCAAACTCTATCAATGAAGTGTTGAAAACATGTGTGACATGGCTCCAATGGATGTATACCTTGACTCTTGCTTGAAGGCGATAGACCTTGAATGAAATGCTTGCTTGAATAATAAAACCCTACATCACAATTTTTAGCTCAACAACAAGCATGATTCATGAAGTCCTTGACATGATGATTGATGCTTGAATGTTGCTCTAAAATACTTGATATTTTTCTCTTGAAATATCTTGAAAATACTTGAATTCTCTTGTGAACTAAAAACTTTCTATAAGGATGAATACTTGAATGCTTGGGGTTAAAATGAGAGAAAGAACCTTGTATTTATACTCAATTATACAAGAATTCCTAAAATTACAACACTACAAACTGACATCAGATCTACGAGGATAAAATCCCACCAAATATTTGAATTAATTTTGATTTTGGGCCACACAGGACTCATTCGCCCAAGGTGGCAAATGAGTCCCACTAGGCCTAAATTTTGGGACCATTTTTAAAAAAAACTTAGAAATGTGTGAAACTAGGTTTGAGACCCAAAATCTAGGTGGGACTCATTCACCCAAGGTGGTGAATGAGTCCCAAATCACTAAATCTAGGTCATTCAAGCCTGAAACACCTAAATTATGATTGGTTAATGATTTGTATTGGGATTATCCTCAAAAAGATGTAATAAATGAGGCTTGTGGATGCAAAATAGGGCCAATTAAAGCATAAGAAAGCCTAATTATTAATTACAATCCTAGAAAAGTGTGAAAGTGTGTTACAACACTTTACAACACTCAAATAAGGCAAGATTAAGGTCAAAAAGAGGTTACTTAGGTGTAATTAATTAATAAGACCTTAGAAAAGTGTGAAAGTGAGTTACAACACTTCACAAAAATTTAGAAAGGTACTCTTTAAATTCATTAGTTCACGAGGTCCCAAGACCTAATGTGGATGTGTAAAACACATTACAACACTAAATCAAGGCACCATTAAGCCTAGTTCACAAGGAGGGCCCAAACAAGCAAGGGAAAAGCAGAAGGGATACTTTTTTTGTTACCACATTTAGCCCCCACTTTAGTGAGAGGATGAACTTGCTTCAAACTCACACTAAAGTAGACACACACACCAAGAGGGGTCCACATGCACCAATTCTAGTAAGATGGGATGACAACGATCAAGAGGGGTGATCAAGCCCCTAGGATCAAGATCCCATGATAAACCAACATAGGCATAGAAGAACACATGAAAATAATCACATGAAAATAATATAAGAGTAACAACAAAGCACAGGAATACACTATCAAAGACATAGAGAAGATAAAATAAAATGACAAAGAAAAAGGGGTGGATCAAGCTTCAATCATATATCAATCATGATGTGGATCAAATCTAGGTTGTTTGTCTGAAAACTACATACTCACTCTGAGGCAAAGGAACTCCTGGTTGTTCGTTGGGTGAGAAGTACAAGAAGGTGAAAAACATACACTCATGGGTGGTATGCTCACACACACGCACACGAGTGGCTAAGGGAAATTCATGCCCTCGTTCAGCTTCCTGTCAAACCATGTACCAAAGTTATACCTCTTGATAACTTTAATAAAGCGCCACGTAAAAAATGATTTTCAAGCTTCATGAGACAAGAAAAACTTTGTATGCTTGGAGCTCATGAACAAACAAGATGGCCCTATAGGCATGCAAGTTGTGTTATGCAAGGGCCATATAATTGAAAATGCAAATGAAAAAATAAGGAATTCTCAAAGGAGGCTTGCTTAGTTCATGTAAGGTCTTTAACTTAGGGAACATTGTGCCTAATGTCTCCAAGAGAGGACCAATCAAAGAATAGAAAATTCACAACTTAGGGGATGCATTGTGTCACATCAAACCACTAAGAGGAATGTAATATGCTAAGAGAGATCATGCTCCTAAAGGAAACCACACCCAATGTCATCCATAAAGCGAAAAACACATCTTATAAAGTAAGAAGACTGCACCATGAACCATGAGAAAGAAAAAAAATGTGAAAGAATAGTGCCAATGTATGCCCCCACTTTAAATAAATTGCTAAACCATTCTATGAGAAATTAATTTAAAGTAGCAAATGATAAATGCTAATAAAGAAGACATGAGATCCAACTTGGAAAGCCCTATATGCTAAGTCATATGTTTCCAAGGTAGAGCTATATCATGCAAAAAGGAAAAGAGAGGGGTTTCTACCAAAGAATGGAAACACAAGACACATATCAAAGGGATCTATGGATTTTAGGTCGGTGTAATTTCTTACTGCAGCCATTTTTTAAAGAGGCTTAAGGTATCATCATTCCCAAATACATAGGAATAGAAAGGAATAACACTAAAGAGAATTAGAAACAAAGAGAAAAGACAACCGGATCAACATAGGAAGAATGGATAATCAACACAGCCGCATCATCCGAAAGGAAAACCACAAGGATAAATGAAAAAGGACAAAAAGAAAAGGAAGGCCCTAAGACACGGATGTCACCAGCACCTTACATCATCCAAAGAGGAGAGGAAACCTGAGAGACAAATAAAGGGATAAAAGGTAGAGGATTAAGGGTCTTAACAGAAAGGATAGAGGTGCAAAGTCAGAGGATATCACAAAGGAGAAACATCGACAAAGGCTTCATGGGGATCCACATCAAGCACATGCAATCCACTCAAAATCGGAAATACGTAAAAAGACTAGTGGGCATGCAAGTCAGCCCCTAAAACAGAGTTGTTTTGCATCCAATCCCATGCTCATTATAAAGAGGAGCTGGCTAAAGGGGCAGCAGTTTTGGAGGCAGGCCATTGCAAGTTCAGCACTCAACTATGGGAGAATTACTAGTTTTAAAGCTCTTAGAAGCCAGTGTATTCAATTCATTATGCACCTCTTCATGTAATTTTGAAATGATCCTCATTAAAATGACATCCTAAAATTAATCAAAGATAAGAGGGTTAGATGATAATGTCCAAGGAAGGTGCACTAACTCTGTTTTGGATTTGTTGTAGTAGCTTGTTTTTTTTTTTGTAGGGAGGGAGTAGGGTTATCATGCATTGCTTTAGTCATGTTTGGATTTTTATTTTCTTTGTTTCATTCATGTAACCTACAAGAAAGGGAATGGCATCTACGCCTACGCTCTCTAGCACCTCTGTTTCTTTTTGTTTTGTTATCAACCTACATTTGTGTAGGAGCAGGTTGGTCAATCATAGGTTTATTTTCTTCCCTAAGGGGAGGAACGGAAGGAACCACGAGAATTTGTTCAACCACTTTCTCTTTGATTTTGTAAACATGTTTTATTCTAGGACGTGTGACGAGATTGTTTTCATTGTCTCTTGGTCTTTTGTAGGAGGTAGGTGAAGGTTCTGTCTAAGGTTGGTCTTGGTTGTTTGGCATTTGTTAAAGCCACTATGATGGACAGTGAATATTTCATTATCAAAGGGAAACTTTAAGCATTTGTGTACAATGGAAGGGACTACATTCATGGAGTGAAGCCATGGATAGCCAAACTTCACACAAAATTGGTCTAACTACGGGATGATGGAGAATGAGATATCTAATGTTTTTGGTCCTATTTGCACTAGTAAGGTGATCGATCCTATTGTAGGGCAAGTGAAACCATTATGCGTCTTGATCCATGCTTTCATTTTATCATATATATCTTGTTAGAGTTCATGCAAAAGTAAAAATTCCTTGGTGATCATGTTCTCTCCATAGATAGGATCTATCAATATCCCATTAATGGGCTTATCATAGATACGATCGGATATGTAAAGAGGACCATCGGGTGCATGTTTAAGTATATCCTTAGAGGAGAAAGCAATGTCAAGAGGATTTTTAGTTCATCCCTTATGAGGAATGATGTCTATCACCCCTACCATGTCATCCATAGGATCATTAACTATAGAATCATGTTGAGTAGAATAATTGTTATCATCATCTATATCAACATTCATCACATCATTCTTTGTAGTTTTGTTTGCTTTGACAAATGAAATTTTATGTTTAGGCATAGGGTTGGTAAAAAATTTCAAGTTTTGGTTAGAAGGGGCAACTGATTTATTTCCTTGATCACTAATTCACCTCTAACATTTAAAGATGACCATAATCAATGAGG
>VDFB02247403.1:0-10083 GCA_007258455.2 Sequoia sempervirens
AGCTAAAGGGTCACCTAATCCAACACCCAGTCCATCGACAATTGTGTCATCAGTTCCGCAGCAGTCTGGGGCCATTGTTCTAGGTTCCAAGAATCCACCTCCTCTAAAAGAAAAAGCTCCCATGGCCACCCAAGCAGTTGCCAAACATCTAAATGTACCAGCTGCGAGGTAGAAGGAGCTAGCTACCATAGCTCATCAGTCATGTATGCCATTCAACGTGGTGGAACAACTAAAGAAATCTTCTACTAATGTTTCCTTGTGGGATATCCTAGCCATCCCAGAGCAAAAGCAACTATTACAAAAGGCATTATCGGGAGAAGAGGACATGAAGATGCTTGAGCAACCCTCAAAAGATAAGACAGCCAATTTAGGCCCAGATAAAATTTTCACAAATCAATCGACGAAAAATTAGATCGGAAAAGAGGGTAAGCCTAAACCCAAGCCTTTCTATCTAACACTTATCATTGGTAAAATAGTACTGCATAATTGTATGGTTGACTGTGGTGTTAGTACCACTGTCATGTCTAAGCAAGTAGCTGAAGCTCTGGGACTCAAATACGAGCCTCTTAAGAAGGGAGTTATGCAACTTGACGGGAACAAGGTTGAAACCATCGGAGTAATCAAAGGATTGCATATGACATTGTTTGCTTGCCCCAGCATTACTGTGAACCAAGATATTGTGCTCATTCATTTCCCTCCTATGTTCAGGATATGTCTGTCCTGAGAGTTCACTACAAACGTTGGAGGTTACCTCTCTTTGGACTGGTCGCACCTGATCCTAAGAACCAAACATGGAGCTAAGATGAAGATATTGTCAGAACCTTTACATTCTGAGCATGTCACTGATGAAGCCATGATCAATTTTGAGGCAACACATACCTCAATTTCCCTAGGAGAGATGCCTAATGTCGAACTTCTTGAGGATGAAGAAGCAAGTAGTTCCCGAACTGAAAATGAAGAAACTCTCTTGAATGAATTTATAAGTTCAGACCCTTTTGGAAACTATCATGCAACTGGGCTAGGAACATATGTCATACATGAGGAGGATCAAATTATGCCCAAAGTGACTAAAGAGTCCGGGAGTGAAGGGACCTTAGAGTTATGGACCTTACACTTTGACGGAGCAAGATGCAGAATAGGGACCGGCGCTGGAATATGCTTAGTATCTCCATCCAAAGAAAATACCTTAAGGTCATATCGTTTCTAGTTCGCATGTTCAAACAACAAAGCAGAGAATGAGGGCCTTGTCCACAACTTGAGTTTAGCGGAATGGATGGGTGCAAAGCAAATACAAGTGTTCAGAGATTCGGAATTGGTGGTTAACCAAATCCGAGGGCTATCAACCGCCAAGAATGTCCGTATGCAATCATACCGACATAGGGTCTAGGACCTGATTGAAGGCTTTGAGGCATTCAACATCCAAGCCATACCTAGAGAGCAGAACTCTGAAGTAGACCAAATGGCAACTGTCAAATCTCACTTTGAGCCAACTTTTGAGTTAATTGATAACAAACATTTTGAGCAAGTGATCATGCGGCCTGCAATCCCAAATAATGATCAAAGCTGGCAAGTGTTTGATAGTGATGAGCATATTGCATCATTTCTCCAGTTGTCTGGAGAATTTTTTGACCAATTACAGCTAAAGATCGCTGAGGCCTATGAAGATAAAGTGGTTCAGCTTAAGTCAAACAAGCTTCCCAGAGGTTTGGTTACTCTCGAGAATCTGTTTGATTTTGATGATGTGAGAAAGGACAAGAGAAAGTTTGTAGCTGATAAAGGCGATTACGCCGATTTGCACATCGGAGAAGATAAAAAGCTTAAGGTCAAAAAAGGAGTCTTGCAAAAGAACAAATAAAGGTTGAAATATTTTTGTGAGAAGTATCTGAGTGTGGTAGCATGGTCATATGATGATCTTAAGGGATATGATCCCAAGATTATCGACACATATTGAGCTCTTGTGGGAGCAAACTTAGATGCATCAAAGTAGAGGCAGTAAATCAAGATTGAGTCATTAATGGCTCCAGAATTAAATAAGTTGATTGATTTGCACATCGAAGAAGATAAAAAGCTTAAGGTCAGAAAAGGAGTCTCGCAGAAGAACAAAGAAAGGTTGAAATATTTTTGCAAGAAGTATCTGAGTGTGGTAGCATGGTCATATGATGATCTTAAGGGATATGATCCTAAGATTATCCAACACACCATTGAGCTACTAGAGGGAGCAAAGCTTCGTGCATCAAAAGTAGAGGCGATTAAATCAAAGATTAAATTGTTATGGCTCAGAATTAAAGAGAATTTGATTGAATCCTGGATAGTGTTCCCAATCAAACACAGTACTTGGGTGTCTAACCTGTGCCGGTTTGGAAGAAGAACGGTGATATACGACTGTGCGTTGACTTCTGAGACCTAAATAGAGTGTCTCTAAAGGACCACTACCCTCTGCCTTCCATGGAGGCAATTTTGCAAACAGTTGTTGGTTCTAAGATGTTTTCCATGTTAGATGGTTCCTTTGGCTATAATTAGATTTAGGTGAAAGAGGAGGACCAACACAAAATGAAGTTTACCACCAAGTGGGGAACATACGCTTATGTTAAAATGCCCTTCGAACTTTCAAATGTTGGAGCCACTTTCCAACAAGCTATGGACATTGCTTTCAGGGATTTGATAAATAAGATCATTCTTATTTATCTAGATCACCTAACAGTTTTCTCAAAATCTACTAAGGATCATTTTGATCATCTCGAGCTTGTCTTCTAGAAGTGCCAGGAGTTCAGGATTTCTCTGAACCCGAAGAAATGTGTGTTTGGGGTCCCACAAGGGAAGTTGTTGGGTTATGTCGTCTTGAAGAAAGGTATTGCCATCAACTCGGAAAGGGTTAAAGCAATCAAAGAACTCCCTCTACCCATCAACAAAAAAGGAGTTCAATCTTTTTTTGGCAAGGTTAACTTCATCAACCGATTCATATCGGACTTCGCAGGGATTGTTCGACCCATCACCTTGATGTTGAAAAGAGACCAAGCTTTCAAATGGATAGCGGAAGCTAGAAAAGCTTTTGAACATATTAAAGAAGACATCTCTTCTACTCCTGTGTTGGTTAATCCAGATATGTCAAAAGACTTCCTCATGTACATCTTTGGTGGTAGGCTGTAGACCCTAAATCTGCATTTTGCTCAAAAACAAACAAGCATGAGTATTGTTAGTTAAATCAAGCAAATAAGATATAGAATCCCTATGAAATACTTGACTATAATGAAACATGCAAATTAGATAAACAAAGATGATCAAATGTAAGCATATAAAAGCATAGTCAAAACTCTATTCCATAGTGGATTGGTGTCACATGTGCTAGTGACCCTTTCCCAATCCTTGATCAAAGCTCAAGATGAAAATGCTATGAAGATGGTGGAGTGATGATGAACAAGATCAAATCTCAAATGAAGAGAGTAACCTTGCATAAAATTGTGGAGGATTTGCTTAATGTTGAAGCCTCTATTTGAAGATTTCAAATGCTAAGATTGTTGAAGAGGGACCAATGTGGGACTAAAGATTAAGCCAATGATAGGAGGACACTTGTCATCATGTAATTAGTTGATGTATATGCAAGATTTGGGAAGAGTGCCCAAGAGGGGGAAATTTTGAATTCAAATTTGCAATAAATGCTGAGTTTAACTTTGGAAGGGGACATGTAAGAGACATGTAAGGCCTCATAAATGCTCTGTTTGGTGTACATGTCCACTTTGGGGGAGATTCAAACTTGGAGAATATTCTTCCTTTATGCCAAGTTGAAAATAAGTAATTTTGATAAATCAATTAAATGCAATTTCATGTGCAAGTGGAGATATCTAGAGAATGCAAGTGCGATGAGATTAGCATTAGATTTAATCGGGGACAGTGGCCTGAATGTTGGACTAGCGTTTGACCACTTTAAACTGATTTAGGATTTAAATCAAATCAAAGGGAGATGAATGATGCTCTGAGATTTAATTAAATAAATGATTTATTTATTTAATCAAAGAGATGATGATAGGATCAAGTTTGATTTATTTGATTTAAGTTGATGAATTTACCCTGATGAATGGATGAGTGTGATTTTGATCAAATGCATAATGCTAATTTTGCGTGTCTACATTTTGCCCCTCTTTGAAGCAATGTACTTGTTGCCTTGGTTCAAAGAATAAACTTGCCGCAATCGAAATTTAAAATTTTTCTGATTTTTTGGATGCCCAATGGAGAATTACATTGAGTACTGATAGCATGAGTATACATCTGTTCTATCATAGAAGACAATGAAGATAAAAGGTACTTGTTGTCTTATATTCCGCACTCTAATATTACTTGGTTTGAAATTACAACTTTGTGGAGAAGCAAGCCTTTGCTATTGTGAAGGGGTTTAAGAAGTTCCAACACCTCATATCGTGCAACAAGGTGATTGTTTGTGTCCCGCACCCTAGTGTGCATGAGTATATTATGGAAGGAGAAATCACTGAGAAGAGAGCTAACTAGATAACCAAGATTATAGAGTATGACATTGAGATCAAGCCAGTCAAGACTATGAAAGGGAAGGGACTATCTGAATATCTAGTTAGAAAACAACAAAGCAATGATGGAGTTGAAGTCCAACCATTCTACTAAATGAAGAGAGTTTAGGAGATGATTGGAATTTTGGATGACAAAATTAATTTCATGCAAACAAGAAGGTACCCGGCCAACCTTCCCTCTTTTAAAAGACGTTTTTATCGACTGTAGAATAATGGTTATGTACTCTTGGAGGGAATTCTTTTCAAGAGAAACTTTAATGGCATCTTGTTAAGGTGTGTGACACAAGAGCAAGCAAAAAGGATATTGGAGCAGTACCATAGTGGCCCATCCGGAGGACATTTTTTAGCAAAAACTATAGCATTCAAGATTATGTGTGCTGGTTATTTCTAGTCGACATTATTTAAGGACTTGTATTCATTGGTGAGGTCTTACAACAAGTGTCAGTTCTTTGTTGGGAAAAGGAAAAATGTTGCCATGCCACTGAAACCAATTGTAGTGGAAGATCCATTTGCTCAATGGGGTCTCAACTTCATTGGCATGATCAACCCGGTTTCATCAGCTAGACACCGATGGATCCTGAAGACAACCGATTATTTCACTAGGTGGACTGAAGCTGTATGTTTGAAAAATGCAACTGAGGCAGAGATTGTAAACTTCCTAGAGGAACTGGTAGCCAGGTTTGGCCCGCCAAACACAATTATCTCAGATAATGCCAAAGCTTTTCTCGGCTCCAAAATCAGCCAATTTACACTAAAATATGGAGTCTTCCTAAAGACATCCTCCAACTACTATCCACAAGGAAATGGCCATGCCAAGTCTACAAACAAGAATCTTCTTCGGCTAATCAAGAGAATAGGTTCAGAACATCAAAGGGAGTGGCATAAACACCTCTGGACAACACTATGGGCAGATCGTATAATGCCCAAGCAAATATTGAAAACATCTCCCTACGAGATAATATACAGGAAGGAGGCATTGTTGCCAATCTCTATGGAAATCCCTGCAATCTAGTTACTCAAGTCTCTTGAAATTGAGCAAAATGGAGCGTTGGAGGTGTGATTGGCAGAATTACTTGAAGTTCAAGAGAAACAAGAGCATGCTCTCGAGGCAATGACTAACCGCCAGTAGGTGGTAAAGAAATGGTTCGACAAGAAAATGTTTGACCAAGGTCTGCAATGTGGAGAATTGGTGCTCAAATTTAATGAGCACAGAGTGAAGCTCAGTTAACATGTCAGGTTTGATAGTCTCTGGGAAGGACCATTCAAAATCACATAGTGCAAGCAACACAACTCGTTCGAGTTGGAAACAATGGAGGGTGAGGCCTTTGGTATTCTAGTTAATGGAATACACCTCAAAAAGTTCAATTAATTCGGCTTTTTCAGTAAGTGTGTAAATATGTATATATTTTCCCTGCTTTGTTAGTTTTGGGTCATTCTCAATGCGTTCTTAAAATTAACAACCACATTGATGCATGAAAATGAGATAAAATGAAGAAAAGAGCCATAATATAGGAAATATAAGTATTGTATTGATTATAGAGATATTTACATTGGTATACATATTGATGTAACGGGGCCCATGACCATGTTCCAAAAAGTACATATATTGTTGCTAACAAGTGTTGCAGAGAATATTTCAAAAACAAAAAGGAAAAAGAGATCTTCTGGATGTCTCTTTAGGCATTCGAGGGTTCAACAATAGTAGCAGGTGGTGCATGATGAGGAAACACCATCCTCTCAAAATTCATACCACTGCACCTCATTAAAGGGTTCGATATTGTGCATCCTCGTCAAGAAATGGCACCTGGCACAGACTTTGTGTCGATGTTCCTCATGAGTTTCAAGCTCAAAGCCATGCAGAAAGGGCCTAGTTGGCATAGGTCCTCCTCCCTCAGTAAGTCGGTGCAGGTTGCGAATAGATGGGATTTCGTGGCCAATCTTGGCAGCTCTCATGATGTTCTCCAGCCCCTCCAAGTAGCATTTGGGAAATACGTGCTTTGTCAACCTCAGAATCTTCCTCTTAGAAACACCAATGTCTAATAGAGAAGCTACAAAGTGGGAAGTGATATTGGTGTTCACTCTGTATTGGTCCTCATATTCTATGTAGTCTCTACCTAAAACCCACTTTATGGCTTTCACATACAGAAGGTTCTTCACGCTAGTCATGCGTTTCAGTCGCCTACACCTAATTTTTCCTATGAAAGTAGCTTGGGTCTTCTTGCACGTAAGACTAATTGGTGTTTCCATGACTACTACTACTACTCTCGCTAAGTAATAAAGCTACCGAATATATCTTAAGGCCAATTGCTAAGAAATGCTAAGTGCAATATGATTGCCAAAATGCCAAGGGGTCCTTTTTATAGATAGTGAGAGGCTTCCCTAATTGAGCAAGGTATGTTTACGTCAGAGGCAAATGATATGAAAGAGCCCTAACAAGTTGTGTTGTGGTGTGTGAAATAATGAAGATAATCAAATGCAGTTTCAATTTGTCTGAATTAAGCCTTTTTAAAAGGTAGAGAAGGAGACAGTTGTCGCTATAAAGGAATTTTTTCGTCTTGGTTAAATCAAAGCAAATATCTTAAGGTAAAGTCATTGGTTGATGTGCCATGTTGGAAATCAAGTAATCACTAAATACAAAAGGCTCGCGAAAAGATATGGAATTGTTGTTTTGGTGCCTTTTCCAAAGAAAATTAGAGCTACCGTATGTGAGGTCACATCTCTTTATGTGTGGAGTCCTTTGTTGAGTTGGCAATTTTTTCACATGCATGTACCATACTGTCCCGATACTTTCAAAAATCAAAAATTAGATTCCGGGCATCCATAGCGGAAAGTATTAGTATGCAAAGGTCAACCAAAGTGTGTAACCACGCCTAGTCATTTACTAAAGGAACAAAAAGGATTTTGAAAAGCTAAATTAGCGGTTTTCCATCTGGGAGTAAAATGGTTGACATTGTAGAGAGAGGCACCAACTCAGTGCGTTGTCACAACAACATTGAAAGGAGCGAAAGAATGCAAAGTGCCCCAAATGAATATCTATGACTGGGTTCTTATACAACTGAGCATTCCCAACCTGCTGAAACCTTCCTTGGCCCTATACTAAAGTGGACGAGAAAATGTTTAAGCTATAATTTCTCTATCAAAAGCGAAGCTTTGGATTTGAGACATTGGGATGTCTGTGATCTTGGGAGTTATCTACAGGAACCCCAAAAGAATTTTAAGAGAGGCTACATGCAAAAAAATGAAAAGGAGCAGTTATCCTTTTCCTGGCCGACTGTGGAATTGTGGTCTCCCTCAATATATGCTTCCTTTGGTCAACTATTGTCCAGAGATTGTGGCTGCCTGTGCTAGAAGTTTTGATGTTGATTTAGGAATTATAAGCGGACATAATTTTAAGGTGGTGATCAGTCACTAGGTGCTCCAAGATATGTTGTGCATCCCTCTAAATGCTCTTGAGGGTGTTGAGAATTTTGATATTCCTAGGCTGCGGAACTACTGGAGGACATTGAGAGCAACACAACAATTTTTCAATGCTGAAACAGGTAAGCCATCAGATAGTGTCATCCCTCCTAGCTTTCCTCTTAGTCTAGGTGCTTTTAAAGCAAACACGTCTTCTGTTTTCTCTATGTTGGCGTTGGTATGTGGGTTGGAAATGGATAAGGAAGTCTCATACTTCTAGATGAGCATAGCCTTTATGCTAAAAAAGAATAAAGAGCCTCTATTGATGGACTTTGCGGAAGTCATTGTGGAGAGGATGCGCCGACAGCTGAAGGGGTTCGAGCCTGGTTCGAAGTTCAAGTATTCTTCTTTCTTGGGCTACATGATTTATGTGGGGCTGAGGATTATTTCAGTAATTTCAACTAGGTATTTGAGGAAAATGGCACTAGAAAGCCAGTTTCAACTTGGACTCCGGTCCTCTCAAAAACTTTTGATTATTACACATTTTTAGACGCATTCCTAGCTCCAACTTTAAGAGCTTTGGATCAAATGGGAGGTGAGAGGTTCAAGCACTTGACACAGAGTCAAATATCATGGATGAGAGGCCTTGTACCACCTTGTGATTAGTTCTTTGGTTCAGATTTTATAATGCTCTGCATGCAGGGCTTCGTCTAAGAGCCTTTCTAGCTCCCGTGTTTTATTTCAGACAAGGTGTTGGCCTTGGAGGTTTTCAAGTAGTTGTGTAATATTGAAAATGATTATTGGGGAGGGAAGTATCTGACTTCCTACCTGACGCTGCTAGTCATGTTTGGCTCTATAGCATTGGTCAAGAAGAAGAATCCAAGGGTGAATAGTTTTGAAGTGTTGTTTTCCAAGTTAGGTCACCTTAGATTGGTGGTTATCTGTGATACATGGCACTATAATCCAGTAGGTAACTTGGCAGAGGTAGGCATTAAGATCCCTCACTAGCCTTAGTCATTTTGGGACCTTTAGAGAAATGAAAATGAGGGAAATGAGAGGTTATACGTCAGCCTCAAGCACATTCCTTCTAGCTTAGGTTAGCCACCTTGGCTGAATTTCTATCATATAATGGCCAAGCCTAACCCGAACCATATAATAAATTAATTCCTCTATAGCCAATTAGCAAGGCTTGGTTGGAAGCCTGAAAATATTAAAGATTTCTAGATTTATAGACAAGAGATAACAAAGACTAACAGGCTCTTTAACGAAGTGGACTTGGACAACTAGTTTGATGAAGCCTGGTACTGTGAGCATTCAAACAGTGATGCTTCTCCTAATCCTTTAGAGTCTGAGAGGTGCTATGAGGCAGAAAGTGTAGCCCTAGAGCATGAAGAAGAAGTAGCCCAAAAGGCTCCAATGATTGAAGCGGGTCATGTGCAAGGAGAGACAGTCAGTGGACAATAGTTGCAACGTGAGAGCTCTTCAAATACACAACTATTAGAGCCAACTAGCTCCTCTAGATCGAGGAAGAAAAGGTTGAACTTTGTTAGGCATCATTGAAAGGTTATTTTGGACCTTGATGATTCCCCAGAAGAGAAGAGACCTCAAATCAAGGAAGCTGGAAGAGGAGGAGAAGAACAGTATGAAGAGGTAGTTGTATCCGCTACGTGAATCTTCAGGAAACTCGGGTACATTTCTCCCCTTCTTCTCTCTCTTATATATCTTTAGTCCCCTCCACATTTGCTTATGCCATGTCATTCGCATTAGCTATTCCTCTCATTGGTCACTCGAGGTAGGTCAACATTGGTTCCCCTAGGGGTCCCTAGTTGCCTCCTCCTATGTCTACTACCCTTGAGGTGCAAGTAATGGCAACACATCCTAGCCCACTGAGTCAGCAGTTTGTATCTTCGATGCCTCAGCATCAAGTGGCTACTTCCCCACCCTTTTTCCCTGCTATACTTTCACCATCTCAGAGTAGTCAGTTTATCCCACTTTTTTCCCCAACAACTGTCACAAGATCTAGCAAATCTGTTGATATGTTAAGCACACTATCATTCCCATTAGCAGTTCCCCAGGAGTTTCTATTTTCTAGTGGGTTAGTTATTTCATCCCAAGATTATTTCTTGTAGGTGGATGTTACCAAAATTTCCTA
>VDFB02247405.1:0-13062 GCA_007258455.2 Sequoia sempervirens
TCAAGGTGGAGTGCACAATTGTGATATGGTTGTGTGGGGAAGTCCTGATCAGAGAATGTTAGGAGGCTTGAGGTGGTGATATTTCTGACCATAGCTTGGAACTGGTCAGCATCAAGATTCGCAGAGATGGTGGATGAAGCCAATGCTTCCTCTAGGATTTTCCTATGTGTTGGTGATATCTTCAGCAACTCCATGATGGAGATCTGAGCTAGGGCTCTTTTTAGTTGGTCTAAGACACTATATCCATTAGGAACAATTCTCATATTTGAAGTGGATTCTCTAGGTGGTTGTGATGGTCTAGCAATGGTGACTTTGTTGCCGTGTGTGGTGACTCCACAATCAGCTTTGGCTCCTTTGATGCTAACAACAGTGACCATTTTATCAATGGATGCGATAACATGATCATACACATGGTTCACATTGGCATACTTTTTTTTTCCATGGTTGCTCCCTTGGTTATGATCTAGCATCGAATTCATGTATATTTTTAAGTCCTGATTCCTAGCTGGTTGCTCAACATTTATCATCTTGTCATCAATGAGGTCTTGGATTATATTTTTTAACCTCATGTAGCTGGCTATTGTGTGCCCCTTGATTTTGTGGAAATCACAAAGGTGATTCTCATTGTACCATGGTGCTTTCACTTGGGGTTCCTGATAGCTCTCATAAGTGTGAATCTTGATGAGATTTTTGTTTATTAGTTTCTTCACGACTACTTCGATTGGTTCCCCAAGGGCAATGTACTTTCACTTGGAGGGATTTCTATTTTGTGGGGGTGGTCCCCCTTGATTATTCAGGTTGTTGACTTGATTTTTGGGCAATTGTTGTGATACAGTGTTAGCTTGCATGTTGTTTTGATTGTTATTTTGTAGTTGTTGGTAGGTTTGGGTGTTTTACTTCATAGCACTGATTATGACCTTGGCATCCACCACACCATCATTGGTGACATTTTTGTTCCTCACCCATGTGCACGGTTTCTCATTATAGCTGGTGGATGGGTGATTGTCTTGATTTTCTTGATATGTGTTCCCCCTTGTGCAATAAGGGCTCATTCGATATTGAGTGCCTTGGGGATCAATTGGTCATAAGTGGCGATACATTATACCTTAAGATGCAATGCCAAGGTTTTCTCAAGGTTGGTAATGATGGTGCAAACTTGTTGTTCTTCTGGCATAGCCCATTTGCTCCTATTGGCCTTGGATTTCCATCTTTGCAAGAAGGAAGTGAATGATTCCCCCTTAGCTTGTGTAAGCACAAAAAGTTCCTCTAGACTAACATTCATACTAATATTGAAGGCGTAGTTTTTTATGAATACGTCTATGATCTCTTGGAACTTTTTGATGCTAGGAGGAAGGCGGGAGAACCACTCCATGGTGGGACCAACCAAAATTTCAGGAAATAGCTACATCAAATATGTATCATCATATGTGAACTCCATGTAATGTACCTAGAATTCCCTGATGTGATCTTCAAGGTTTCTCATCCCATGGTATTTGTGGAATTTAGGGTTTTCAAACCCCTTGGGGAATGGTACCATTGCGAGGCTCCTGTCAAATGGATAGGGACATAAGTTGCTTGCTTTTTTTTATTTCCCTTGATTGGAGGTCAATCACTTGCTATGAGAGCAATTTGATTTGTGTTGTTCCTTCATCTTGCAAATCAAGGGGTGGAGTGAATGTTTTTTGAAGTGATCGATGTGTTTGAGTGATGGGTGGAGTGTTGGGTTTGTTGGTGGGGTTTTGTTGCAAGCTTTGTTGCGTGATTAAGGCTTGCTGATATGCCTGCATTTGTTGTTGTTCCAACAACACTTGTTGTTGTTGCACCAATAATGCTTGTTGTTGGTATTTTTATCATTGTGCCAACAACGCTTATTGTTGGTCATGTTGTTGTTGTTCCAACAATGCTTGTTGTTGGGCTAGTAATGTTGCTTCTTGATGTGCTTGGTATTGTTGCAGGGCTTGCTAATATGCTTGTTGTTGGGATGCTTGCAGTTGTGCCTAGTATTGAGCCTATGTTTGTGCTTATTGAGCTTGGTATTGGGCTTGTTCCTGGGCTTGATCTTCCACTTGATCTTGCGCCTATTGGGAAGTTTGTGTAGCTCATGTGGCTTGAGCGGCTTGAGCTACTTGTACAACTTGGGTGGACTTTTGTTGTTGTAATAAGTCCTAGGCTTGAGTAGCTTGTTGTGGTTATTGTGCTTGTTGCACTTGTTGTGCGGCTTGGGTTGCTTGTGCTTGCTAAGCAGCCTGGGCAACTTGTTGATTTTGAATTTGTTGATGTGCCTTTTGATAGGCAGCCTATTGAGTTTCTTGCAACATGATTCTATATGGGTTTACATCATGTTTGATTTTGGAGGTGGTGGTAGTGGATTTGGAATGGTGTTCGTTGTCGTGATGAGGGGTTTTGTTGTATTGATGGTGGGGATTTGTGTGGTGGATGGTGTAATTGATATGCTTGGTCCTTGAGAGACCATGTTTATGGATGGTGTAGTGATTGTTTGGGTTGCTTAGATGGTTTCCATCTGTTGTTGCAATATTGATGGAAAGATTGGAGGATTCGACATGATGTTTTGATTGATGATCAGGGGGTTGTTTTAAATTTGATTGACTGGTGGTAAAGGAGGTAACCCCAAACTGAGAGGTGGTGTGGATGTTAATGGAAAAAGTGGAAGAGGTGGAAAAATGGGTGGTGTACTCCCTTGAGGAAATGATGAATATGAAAGGTCAAAGATGCCCTCTGGTCCAAATAGCCCACCTCCCCATTACAAAGTCATAGGGATAGAGGTTTGTTTGTTAAGAGGATATGTCAATGTCGCATGAAAAGATGATGATGGGTCATTGGGGTTTTGAAAGGTGAGTAGAACATGTGGGTGCAATGAATTCAATGGGATGGATTGACCCAAGATAGTGTTTGCATCCAAATCTTGGTTGTTCACAAGGGGGTGTGTTTGTAATGCCTGAAGCAATTGGCTCTCCTTGTTGAGAATTGGTTGTGTTGGAGAAATGGATGTTGTGATTTGGGGGATGCTTTGAGTGATGCTTTGAAATGAAGGTGTTGATGAGATTGGGGGTGTGGATGAAATTGGGGGCATGATCCCAAGAGGCTTCTCCACAATAGTGCTTACATCAAAATTGTACAGACAAACTGTGGCTCCAATATTAAGAATAATTGATAAGATTTAAAAGCCAATTCAACTTGCTCCTAATGTCAATTTGAGGTCATAGACTAATGAAATGTATAGTGGCTATCTTCACAAGGGATGAAGAGAGCAAGCCAAGTGGGAATGAATGTAGCTAGAACACATGGAAATAAACCTACAACAAACCAAAATAGAACTAACAACAAGAACTGTCACTTCCTGATGACAGGATCTGTACACACAACAAACTCTAAAATAGAAACTTAACACCAGTTATTGAATTCATAATTAAATCTAAAACACATGAGAATCAATTAGAATTATGTACAATTACACAAGTTACAATATCTAAGCCAATATGAACAATGTTAAGCATGTAATTAATTGAAATCATAACACAGTAAATAACACACATCTAATCTAAAAGAAATCACCAAATATCCTGAGAAGTGGATCCTACCTCCTCAGTACATCTGGTGTGAGAAAATGAACTCCTTTCTACATTGCTTCAATCAGAATAACATTATTCAATTCATCCACATATATTACAAAATTTGTGCACTATTCTGCTACAGAAATTTGTGTTTAAATTTCCTACGATGCTCACTAATATCTATATTAAAATCCATCATCATTTGTTTACAAAATACACATATATATAAGTATATGTTGAGTTTATAATAACTAATAACTAAAGTAATATTAAATATTTTGTTTCAACAAAATGGTGAGCAAAAGGCTCACGTAAATCCTTTAGGAACGACCACGAATCAGGAACAAGTTTGTTGTAACAGTGAGCAGAAATAGAGACGGGAATGGTTGCCATTTTCTCCAGCTATGCAGCCACCTACACCACGAGTTCCCTCCCATATTTCATTTGGCTGAGTCTCCTCTATTTATGTTGGCCATGAATTTAAACTTTGTCTTGTTGCAACAAATAGAATATTTTTGGTTTTCTCCAAATCACTGGCAAGTGCTTCCTTTGTCACACGTTTATTTCCTCAATTTGATATGCTTTACCAAATAGCAAAGTAATGAATTGAGATGGAAAAGAGATTAAATTCATACAAATGAAGTGACTATTTTATTGTAGGAAAACAACATGGTAGAAATAGAAATTGATAGCTTGCAATTATGAAATTCCACTGTGGCAGAGAGTTGCATGACAAGAAGTTCAACATATAAACTGATAGGAAGATCTGCACCTTTAAATCTACATGCTACAATACATATTTTCTTGATATGGAAGAAATATTAGTAAATACAAGCTGATATTATTTATTATCTATTTTACCTAAAATCTTGATTAAATATTACTTATATATATTTAAACCATATGCAACATACAATGGTAAAGTTGTATGGAAATGGAATTTAGAAATGGATATGAAGGCATATTGGAAGGCATAAAATATGGCGTAAAATAGAGCATATTTGGCTCTCATAAAAAATCAAAAGGGAGTTTAGCCCCTTCTTTAGCTAACGCAAGCATGTATTGGGAGGGATTGAGTCTCATCATGGTATTGACAATTTTGTGATTTTTGGGATTTTGAACCATTTTGATAATTTCATCTTGTGTCATCCCTAAGACATTATTGGTGATGTCTTCCACTTGTCCTTCCTCTTGAGTATTTTGTGATGATAGAGGAAGATTGAGTGTGGGACTCTAGACCCAATAGGATTGATTTTGGAAGTCATTTGACTTAGGTCACTCGAAGTTGATGTTTCTTTGTTTGTTTCCATGTTCTTGTGTCAAGATCTAGTTTGAACCATAAAATAGGGATCAAATTTCAAGAATGTAAGAGATGAACCTCTAATTCTTTGGATTGATCTAATCTTTAGGTGAAAAAAAAGAAAGTCCAAGAAAATGAGGATCAAAAGGATGATGATGGTGATAATGAAGGATGTAGGATTGGTGGATGTTTGAACTCTTAGGAAACGTTGAGGGGGATACTAAACTTTAGGACTTTGGATTTGATGCTTTGATTTTTTATTTTGGATTTTGATTTTGATTTGGGATAATGAACTCATAAACTCTAAGAGGTTAGATGTTATCTTAGAGTGAACTTTTCCACAAGATGATAATTTGACTAAGTGTGCAAACAAGGATTCATCTATACACACATAGTCAAACAAGATGATTTGGATTTGTTTTGATTTTTTATTTCAAGAGGATTTTCCCAAAGTTTAGCATAAAGGATTTTTTCAAGATTCCCAAGAGTTTTTGGTGAGGTGAATTTGGATTTTGATGTTTGAAGGATGGATGAAAGTTTTTATTTTTACCCTAAGAGACTTAGAAAGACTTTTGTTTACTAGACCAAGGTGTTGAAGAACATGCTAATACTTCCTAAGTGAGATACTCAAACCTTTGAAAGAGACTTGGATTTTGACAATAGTAAAATGAATACAAGTTTGGATTGTTTCTTGATGCACATTTGTAAAAGTTGAAGGTCAGTCTTTCTCTAAACTTGTAAAGCATAGACAACCTTTTCTTGCGAGCTTTTTGACTAAGACCTTTGGACTTTGGTTTTCGGAATTTGATCTTTCAAGAAATCATTTGGAAGAGCACATGTGTGGGGTTCAATTATTTCTTAGCTTTACTTAATGACTTCCTTTTACCACAAACAATTCTTGATTAGGTTTTCAAACTAAATGTATAATGTCCCAATTTCCTCTTATCCCACAAAGTCCATTGTGTGGAAATCAAGGAAATTAAGGAAAAAGTTCCTTATTGTTGACTTTAGTGAGAAAATTGAGATGTAAATTCAAATGCTTAGAAGCCTCTAAGGATAGAATCCCTAGGGCAAGAAATAACACTTGAATTTTGTCAAAGATATTTGCTTCCTAAAGGGTTTGAAATTTGATGATCATGTTGAATGTTTGTTTCCAATGTTTTAAGATCCAAGCAAAGTGTTTTTATTTCAAAAACATGTACAACCCTATGGATATTGAGACAATATTTTTTGAATCCCCACAAGGATAAATCCAACTACGCCTACTTTCAGCGGATGATTAGATGCTTGACCACACAAGCTCCCCCTTATAGTGCACTTGCTTCTTGGGTTAGCCAAGCATCAGTACCCATGAAACTCCCATGGCATACTTCTCATCTCTACTAAAAGCCGTAAAATGTGGGGAAGCTTCAGAACAACCATTCTTGAACCAACAAATAGTTTAAGGATTTTGGTCTTTTAGACAAATGGTCTTAATATAGGCATTTCGTTCATGGGGGATCATCCATGCAGCAAGAGACCATTGTTGCCCTTCTTTTCAGAACAATCCTTGTGATACTTGAACTTTCCTCAAGTACCCAAACTTATATACCGGTTGGAAGTCGCTTGGATTTAGCGTGTTCTTGGTTGGGTCATTCCCTTGGGTGATTACTTTTCCCAAAAGGAAAGCCCTCTAAAGATAGACAAAAGTGAGCAAGTACATCCATAGTTCGATCGATCTTTGTTGAAAACCAAAGAGAGAACACACGCGATATACCCCACTCACACTCGCAAGATTTTGTTCAATTTTAAGAATCCCAAATTGAAGTGTGGAGGTAATCACTTATACAACTTAATATCAAAAAGGTCCTTTTGATTCTCAAGATCGTCATGAGGCACGAGAGAAGTGCATACGTCTTTTATATGATATTACTTTGGATAAGAGATTACAAAACATAGAAGCACATGTTCTTTTTTTAATCCCTCAAAGCAAGAATTGGATTATTTTTAAGAAGCTAAAGGAAATATAAAAGTTGTTTGTTCAATTGTTAAACCTTAAACAAAATCTAGTAAGCTGCCTAAGGTTCTTTTTAAGCCAAAATTGAAATCTATCGAGTCCTAAAAGCTTGAAGAAACAAAGTCCTTAAATTTGGAATTATAATTGTTTCCAAAGGTGTTTAGAAACACTTGATACAATAAATAAATGATATCATAACTCAAATTTCTCCTTGCTCCTTCCTTACCTCCACCTACAAAAACTGATTAGTCCAAGGAACACAGAGGCATAAAACAAGTTAATAGTTCAAAATGATCATAGGCAAAAAGGCACATGTCAAAATAACTTGAAATTTAATCTTTTACCCCACCCCAATAGCATAAACTACATATGTGTAGCAGTTTAGAAAGGTAAGTGACGCTATATGGCACCGCTAGGACTAATAGCAACACTCTGCAGAGAAACCAGTGAGTGCAATTGCAACGTTGTCTTGCCAAGCGACACAGTTTGGCAATTTGAATTTCTGGGCGGGAAGACCTCAGCGGCGGAGTTTGGAGTTTGCAGTGTCGTTGTATGGCGTCGTTGGACTGGTAGTGTCACTATATGGCACCCCTGTACTGATAATAGTGTAGTTTCCTATAGGCACAAAAATGTCAAGAAAACAATAGAATTTTCTCAAAAAACATGTTAATATATTCAGATTCACCCTCCTTCTAGTGCCAAAATGTGAATTTCGATGTTAGACCTGCATAAACATGAGAAACAATCACACAGTTAAATCAATATGCAAGTTAAATCAACATTCCCTATAGAATTCATTTGAAATGCACCAAATAAGAAATGTAAATGAAGAACACAATCAAAAATATCAAATCCTATCTAATGCAAGAAAAATCTTAATCCCATGGGGGAATTGGTGCTATTTTGATGTGGAAAATGGTCCTTTCCCAATCCCTTGTAAGCTTGATGAAGATTTGTTGCTGATTGAAGCTCCTTGATGAAATTTTGGCATAACCTAGCTATGAAACCATGAAAACTATGAACACTTGATGAAATGGATGAAATTAGCTCTAAATATGAAGATAGTGATTTTGCAATGAAGTTGTGGATCCTAAATCAAAGTGAGAGCCTCTTATTTATAGATGAGAGTGATGGAGAATGAAGCAAAAGGGATGAATGTGGGACAAAAGACCAACCAATAGCATGAAGCCACTTGTCAATATGTGAGTGGACAAAGGTGGAGCACATTTTGGTCATTGTGCAATTAAATGCAATTAAGTGGAATTTCAAAATGGATTAAATGGCATGTTGGAGGGAGGAGAAAATGAAGTTAATGCCACTTGGCTCAAGGAAAAGGACATGTAAGAGGTTCAAATTCCTCCTTGTATGTACAAACCCTTTTGGAGGGATTTTTCAAACTTGGAGAATATTCCAGCATTGATGCCTTTTTGAAAGTAATTGAGGATTTAATAAATCAATTGAAGTGATATTCATGAGCAAGTTACAAAATCTAGAGGATTTGGTTATTAAGATTAAGATTAATCAGGATTTGATTATTTTAAAAGGAGATTAGTTGATTTGACCATTTTGACTTAGACTTTTGGATTGAAATAAATCAAAATGAGAGGAAAATGATTTAGACTTAATTAAATAAATATTTTGATTTATTTAATTAAAAAGGAGATGATGTTAGATTAAATTAAATAAAGATTGATTTATTTAATTTTAATAGAATGACCTTAGAGATTAATTAAATAAAGTGAATTAATTAATTAAAGAGAGACCAGAGGATTAATTATATAAAATGATCTATTTAATCAACAAGAGATGATGACTTAATCAGATAAATAATGATTTATTTAATTAAGAGATGAAATGTGATGAATTCAATCAAATATAGATTATTCGATTAAACAATTAGCAAAGGAGATTATTCAGGATGAAGCGGTGTTAGTAAAATTAGGATCAAATGTATGGGATCAATCGGTACATTTTCCATGTCTACAATAGCATTATATTTTTAATTAAAATTTATTTTATGTTTTTGATAACTACAAAAATTAACCAAGCAGCGACTCTTGGTCAAATTCAGGTCTTCATCACCATGATGTCTTGAACTACAATATTGGCAGAAATTTATCAATGATCTAGGTGAATGGTGGTCTCAGATTTTGTTTAGGGTGATGAAATCATTTGATGATTGAGCACACATCAGTTATCTTGACCTAGGTCATACAGAGATGATTGCCATGAAATATGGATGCATAAGTGAATGTCAAAAGAAATAAATTGATTGTATATTAGAAGTCCTCCTATCTTAAGTTTTTTATGGTTTCTAATATTATAAACCTTTAAAATTCTAATAGATTTCACATTCATTTGAGTCTTATCTTTTTTAATTTTCACAAAAATTATAAATGTATATCAAAAAAGTTCATAATAAATTATGAAAACATAAAATATTTCATGCCTTTACAAAATCATAAAATATTCCATCTCTCATTGATGCTCTCCACTTTTCTAAATATCAAAGATCAATATGGACCTGCATAAAAGCATGACTTTTTTTTTTATGCAATCCTAGATGAGCATGCTACAAATGGTGATGTGACCTAATGCACCCATGCCATTGTTCTCATTTGAAGTAAAATCATTATATTATGCTTATAAGTATCCTTGATTGGGTATATCCATAGATAGCCTAACACATTATTCTAGCAATTTGTTTATAATATTACATGTCAGCATCTGATAAATTTCAAGATTACTATTAATTTTTTATAATATCAACATTATTTCTAAAACATAGTAGACACAACAAATCAAAATAGGACTATTCTAAATATAGTTTTCAAAATGTCTTCAAGTAGGAAACCTCTAGTGTGCGAGCAATAGCCTACAATGAAAGGTAACTATCCAACCTGCATGCTTCAGGCGTATGCATGGCCTGATTGTTTGGGTGGGGGCCTTCCCTCTCCTCCTAAGGTTGCGCAGTCGAGTGAGGGTTCTCCCTTTCCTCCTCTGTCTAGCGTTGTTGCACGAGAGGGTACAAATTTGTTGGGGTTGGATGGTCCTCCCCCTATTCCTCCTATTGTTTTGCCTCCTATTCCATCTGTTCCTTCTTCGGGTTGGCTAAAGTCTTTCTCTAAGGCTTCTAAAGATGCTCTGGCTCAATTTCGGCCTTTTCCCTGTGCTCATGATTCCCCTATAGTGGTTTTTTGACCTAAGGTTACTAAGAATGAGGACTACTATTTGAAGCAGGGTGTGGTCTGCAGGTTTAACACCTTGTGGCCCTCCCTTCCCGATCTCCATGACTGGGTTTCCGTCTCTTGGAAGCCTTTAGTCTATGGACAGATTGATCTATACCTCAGCACAAGGGGGTTCTTTTTAGCTACATTTTCCCCCTTCACGAAGTGAGATAGTGTGTTGGATAGGGGTGGATGTGGGGTATTCATTCACTATCCATCATGCCCTAGTCTCATTCTTTCAGTCCTCTAACGGAGCCACTAAATACCAGACCAGTTTGGGTTCATCTGTCTAATCTCCCCCTCCAGTTCTGGGAGGATTCATGTTATGAAGCTATTGGAAATACCATTGGATGCTTTTTGATGGTGGACTCTACAACTCAGGAACTTGGGAATACTACAGTAGCTCGTATTTTAGTTGATTTGGACATTTCCAAACCTCTCCATGCTGATGTGGCTTTATTGGTGGAGGAAAAACCTTGGAAGCAGCTCCTAGACTATGAGGGCCTCCCTTTTTGGTGTAGGAGATGTTTCTCTATGGGTCATTTTTCCTCTGGTTTCCCTCATGCCCACCGTAAGGGTGCTGCCACCTGGTGGAAGGATGCTCTCTCGGATCACCTCACGGTGGGTTCTCCTCCATTGGACTCTTCCATGGAGGATGACCCTATTGAGTCTTCTTGGGAGTCTTTTTCCTGCCTAGGTCCTCTTCCGGCTATCCCTTCCATGGAACCACTGGTGCCTCAAACTGTTGTCACTATTCAAGTTGAGCCTGCCCGACCCTCGTTGATTTCCTTTTATGGTCCTTCAATCACTCCTATCTCCTCTCCTATGTTGTCGACTCCCTTGTTGAGTGGTGGCTCTTTTCCCATGGTGGATGTTGTGGATTCGCTTCTCACGCCTTGCTCGGTGGACTTTGATTCTGAGTCTTCCTAGTCTGTTGTGATGAGAAAGAAGAAGGAACTCCCAAAATTTGTCGCACCTTCATGGCCTAGGGTTAAGGGAGTCAGATTAGTCCCCTCAGATTCTAGGGTTGTCTAGTACTCATTTGTGGTTCGACAATTGTCTGTCAGCTATTTCTGTATGTGTCATGTCCTTTTTTCCTAGTTCATTCTTGGTTTAAACTAGCTTCTTTTTGGCCCTGAGGGATTTCAGTGTATAGGGTACATCACACTGTAAATGTTGCTTATCTTATAAAAAAATAAGACTATTCTTGCACTTTTTGGCAGAAACTTTGCTACTATGTAGCTCTTGTTTACTTGCTAACAACTAACCAACTCTTATGTTTATTTTCAACTAATGTTCTATTATTACCAAACATATTTTTTTGTGGGTGAAATGCTCTTTTATTTTTCTAGAATTTAAGACTTAATTTAACAAAAAAAAGTGTTGGGTTCACTGCTATAATAATATAAAAATTATTATTATAATTATATGCATCTTATATTATATTTAACATATAATTATATTAAAATAATAATAAAAAATATTATAATTATATAATAATAATATATTAATATAGCCACCAAAATTTCAATAAACTGAAAAAAGAATCATAATTTAAAAAGGAAACTCTTAAAAAGTAAATTAACTTTCACCTTGGATAAAATACAATCCCACAAACAATTAATAACCCTATCCAAATAAGACTAACAATTTAATAAGAGGATTTAACATAAAATTTAAGCTACAATAATATAATATAATATTAATAATATTAATATTTAATATAATATAATATTAATATAGTATATTATTAACAATAATATAATAACATGGCTCAGTTGTTGGGCAGGAGTAGGAGCAGGGCTCCTAATTTGAACTCTATAGCCAAATCGAGTGAAGGAGAAGATGACTCTGAGGATGATGATGATGACTAGTCGTTGCTTGGTGTGAGCTCTCTCCTCTGTGCCCTAGTGTTGGGTGTTGGTAGATGGTTGCTTGGTTTTACCCTGATCTTTTCTCTGATGTAGGTTTATGCTTATGTGGGGGTGCTTTCTTTGATTAGGGTTATGGTTGTCAGTTTGTTGCTAGTGGAGCTGTTTGTAGTGAGTTTTTGGCATGTTTCAGACCCTAACTAGCATGTAGGGATGGAGGTTGTTATTCATTGTCTTTCTGGCTCTCTACAATCTTTTTTTGTTGGATTTCCTTTCCTGATCCTTCTTTTTTCAGTCCCCTTTATCTTTTTGGTTAGTTTTCTAATGGTTTTTTGGGGCCTCTTGTCTTTGATAAAACTTGGGTTTGTGTTTCTCATGGAGGAGTTGTCTATTTTTCTATTTCTACTCTAGTCTTACTCTATGCCAAAGGAGGTTTTGGTGCTCTCTACAATGGGTGTCGATGTTTCCTATCTATTTTTTCAGCTATGGTCTTCTTTGGAGGTGGAGAATGCTTCTTTGGAGGTGAAGCCCTCTTCTATTGAGGTGAAGAGGTGGGTTGTGGATCAGGTGGCAAGGTCTATTTTATGTGGTTTTGGGCTCCACTTCTTCCTATCCTATAGAGGGGAGCCCCTTCCTTTTGAGGTGGAAGTTGGGTTGGTGTTGCAGGTTGATTGGTGTGGAATCTGTGCTAAGAATATTCAGTATTTCTTTTTGATTCCTAATTCTCCTATTGAGGTGGGGAGTTTAGTTTCGTTGGATGGTGTTGCCTTGTGGTGGGCTATTGTCTGGATGGTTTTGGCTGATGGCTTCCTGGCTATTTCTAGTTCACTACTAGTTAGTGCTTGTATGAGGTTTCCTACAGTCTGGCTGATTCAGGCTAATGGTTGTTTGACCGTCTCAGGTGGTTTTAGGTGGTTTTTGGTTTCAAACTCCCTTGTAAGTTTGGGTTAATTTGGGTTAGAGGTGCCCGTCAAAACCTTTTGCTTCGTGTAGATTTGGGTAGTCTTGTCGTTTCTCTTATGATATGTTGTTGGTTTGCTGCCGGTGCTCTATGTTGATTCCTTGTGTAGCTTGTTCTTCTTTGTGTGGGTTTTGA
>VDFB02247406.1:0-19113 GCA_007258455.2 Sequoia sempervirens
ATTCAACAGTACGTTGTTCCTAGGCTCATATCTTGCATACTTAGGAGTAGACAAATCTTAAGCACCCCTTGGCAAAATCATTGTTTTTGAAATTAGACCCTTTTGGACCAAGTTATCAAACATCCTTTTAGTCATTGTCCTCTTTTGTGAGATTTCTTCCAACTCAAAAGTCTAGTTAGGAAGACTCATTAGTCCTCTTGTCAACTTGTCATTAACAACAAAGTCCTATAGCAGTCCAAATCGAAAACAAAGTTCAAGCCTCGAAGTGCTTAGATAGCCTCATTTCACATTGCATCCACATTGCATACCTTATTCACAAAAATCCAAAAATAGTGGTCATTTTAGTCGTCAGTTTGAACCTTAGATTTCACCTAGTGTCATACTTGCATTTAGTGGTCATCCCCTTTGAGCAATCTCATTTATGGTCGAAACCAGACTTCAAAAGCACAAAAGACAAATGGAAAACTTTGGACAAGATTTCAATCCCAACATCAATAATAACACTTATGACACAAACCAACATTGGACCTTTTCCGACCCATTTCACAACATGAACATGCAACCTCCCATGAACATGCCATCTTCATCAAAAAACATTTTTGAACCATTCATACAAAGAGACCAAAATGGACGAGTATATTTCAAAGACATAGAAGTTGCCAAGCAAAATCCTGATATAATCTCCTTTGTAAAAAAAACACTCTTACGTGACCCTCATAGGCATCTAGCCATGCTTTTGGATGAAGAGGCTAAGTTACCACAAGGCTTTGACATAAATACTTTGCCACCATTCGTCTACCCTCACCATCAACAGTCACTTGACATGAATCCTACCAATAATTCACAACAAACGTCCACTTATCACCCTTATCCTAACCTTGACAAGGGAAGTCAATTGTCCACTAGTCCATTCCATGTCTCCATATCATATGCTAGTCCTTCACCTATTAATCCCGTCCAAGTCTGCATCCCTTATCAATCATCTACCAACACATGTCATGTCACCACATCATACCATATCGATTCGGCCCAAGTCTCCATGTCCCATTTTAGTCAACCTCACTCCAATCTAGTCCAAGTCCCTATATCATTACCAACTAATATAGTCAAAGTCCCCATGTCACATCATATACCATCACATCCTAATCTAGTCCAAGACTCCATGTCATATCCGGTCCAAGTCTCCACATCATACCCTTGTCCTTCACATACTAGTCCAATACAAGTCCCCATATCCTATCCTAGTCCTTCATATACTAGTCTAGTCCAAGTTCCCATGTCCTATCCTAGTCCTTTGGTCATTAATCCTTTTCAAGTCATCCCTTCACAGGCCACATCTAGTCATGAAATTTTTTTCATTGCTCAAAGTCAAATCCCATTGTCTAAACTTGAGGATACATGTCAAAATGAAAGCCCAAAGCATAACCTTATAATGTCACCCTCATGTCAAGAACAAGGTAGTCCATCCCATGACCCTATCTTAAACTCCATTCAGGGAGTCCTTCAAGACAATCATGACATCCAAAACATACCTATCCATGACAACCCCATCTTTGACCAAGACCCCACCATTGACCAAGAAGTCCAAGTCCATGACAACCCCATCTTTGACCAAGACCCTATTGTTGACCAAGAAGTCCAAAATGATCCACTCCTTGACCTTTACGCCATTCATGATCAAACACTTTCCAATCCTATACAGGCCTTGACTATTGACAGTTTCCAAAATGAGACACTTGCCTCCATTAAACACATAGACGATATTCCTCAAGCACAAGAGTATTCCAATATGGACATATTTGCAAATGATGAAGCTATAGCTAACTTCATGGGACTATATAATAATGACCATCAAGATGGTTTTGACATTGCTTTGGAAGCACCAATAGAATCATCTGAACCTGACATGTCACATGATCAGACCAAAGATATCAGTCAGGAATATGTCCAACATGAAAATGAAGCTAAGACACGTTATCACCTAGGGTCATCTATCTTTGTTAAAGCAGGCTTTCTCGCAGATGAAAATATTACAAGTGACAGTGTCCATAGACATCATGATGGGTTAGCATCTTGCTTTCAAAACAAAAAATACCCCATCGCAAATAGAATCTGTCAAAGCATGCAATATCAAGGCAAAGAACTAGGCATACATGAGCAAGGAATTCTAGAACCAATACAGCTTCCGGAAAATTATAAACATCAAGGTCTTGGGTATTCTTCAGTCACCAAATCAAACAATGTTAGTAGTACCTCCTCGATATTGGGGGCAACTTTGTCAGAAACAAACGTCAAAATGGAGTCCATGGGAAATCCTTGTCATAAGGTTGTTGCCAACACTCCCTCCACCCACACCATGAACCGTCATTCTATCATGAATCAACCTCCCCTTTGGGACCAACAAAAACAAAAGTCTTACAAGTCAAAAGATCAAAATCAAATGTCAAAGGCCATTGAATCAAACAAAAGGACAAGTGGACAAATAAAATTAAAATGGATCCCAAACAAAGAAGGATCAAACAAAGAGATCAAGTCAAATACAAAAGTCAATCACAATGTGGAGCCACAAGACAAGAGGACTCCCACATATAACACATGTCCACCTCCTTCAAAATGGTCATCAATCAAGGCATATAAAAGTGTTGGTTCCAAAAACCATCCCTCCAAAATCCGTCATCCACCATCCCAAGTTTGGAAAATAAAAAGTGATTCGTCCAAATGTCCAAACAAATTTTCCACGTCTACCATCTTTCATCATAACCCTACATCTCGTTTAAAGTCCAAAAATCTCACATCACAAATCCGTCACATCATGGAAACAACTCTTTACCACAAGGACTCTCATGGCACTCTATTGCGATGTGCATATTTTGATAAGGCCAACTCTAGTATCAGAAAGGATCACAATGACATCGATCAGTTGTATACAAGTGCTACGATCCTGACAAGAGAACTCCTGCAGCAAGGTCATTATTGGCATATTATGGCACTAGTCTCTACATCGGCACCGTCAATAGATTCAGAACAGTCAGTGGTTATCTAAAGCATCCAGGCTATCCACAAAATCAAAAATACAAAAAAAAATCAAAAATAAAAAAATCGTCACCCTGATGAAAACCTGGCAAACAGGCGTCTTGGTGACACCAAAAAAATCAAAAAATCAAGAAAATAGTAAAGAGAAAAATTTCATCCAATGGTGAAAACCTAGCAAACAGGCGCCCTGGATAAGTACCATGATGAAAACCTGGCAAACAGGCGTCATGTGTAAAACAAATCATCTATGTGAATTTTTACACTTGGGGGCAAGTCGTCTCATTTCCCATGCCTTCCTCATGACATTGACATCCATCTAAGCCCTATCATTTCCATGCATTTTTCCCACCTATCTTGGTCTTGACATAAAATTGGCACACATAAATCATGCTTTGGGAAAAATCTTGACATGTCTATCCTTCGATCATACACGATTCACAAAACATCAAGTCATTAACCGTCATAGTCTTATTGTCCTTATATGACATAGTCCTTGAAAATCATATGACAATTACCTTAGTCTCATATCTCCCATCCTTTACCAAGGCCACCCTCTATCCTTTCATGTCTGTCACCTATCTTGGCTTTCCGTTGTCAAATGGTCTAAGGATAATCATCATCCCATCTAGTCCTAACCAAGTCATTCCAAATGCAAGGAGTCTAATCCATACAAGCACATTATCCAAAACATTACTTGACTTCGTTCCTGGCCTGGCTGTAGACCTCGATACTTTCATCACATTATCGTCATTGTCCTCACATTGTTTTGGGATGCGTCCTTCCCACGTCAAACAACGTTGTCATCACCTGTCAATTGGTATTCAGCTTGACTAGGGGCACAATCATGTTTGTCCTTGGATTCTCATGTGTAGGAATCAATCATATGCATTTGTCACGATCCTCTTAAACGTCAAAATCCAAAAAAATCATAAAATGTCCTGAAAAAAGACCAAAAACATCGCAAAAAGTCCTGAAAAAAGACAAAAAACATCATAAAATGTCCTAAAAAAAAATAAAAAAATAAAAAAAAAATCATAAAAGGTCCAGAGAAAAACACAAAAACATTCAAATCAATGTCAAAATCCTAAAAATGGAGTCAAAGTCAGTCATGTCAGTTAATCCATGTCATTGTCGAACTACGTTGTCTCTGCGCATTTGCTACGTAGGCAGGGCCATCAGTCGATGAGTCCCCGAGACATTAGGTCAGTCCTTTTAGGTTGGTCAAAATAAAATCATGGCATTTGTCACAATCATCACATCGGTCAAATAATTCAGATAGTCAAACTCGAACACAAGACAGTCATTTGAAATGTCAATGTCAAAATTGGTCAAAATTAGACAGCACAGTCCAATCAATCATACAGTCAACATCAATCAACTTGCCAAAACACATTAGTCAAAACAATGTCAATTTCGTCACTCTTTGGTCCTCTTCAAGATGTGTCCTTCTTGGAGTTAGACCTCGTCAAAATGTCCTTTGCCTTTTTCAGGATGTGTCCTTCCTGACAATAGGCCCCATCAAACCGTCAACACCACAAATTGGCAAACTTCTTAAACTCAAACTGCCAAATCAAACAAGAATTCAATCTTTGGCAAACAAACATTGGCAAACAAAAATAAAAATGGCCTAATCTTTCTCGGGTCTATCTTGTCTTATCTTTTGGACTATCTCTGCTATTTTGTCTTTATATTTTTACTGTCTTGTCTTTTGGTCATGTTACTAGCTACCTCAAGGATGTCCCATGAAGGATTTAGAGGTGCTGATGATGTCTCCTGGCCTATTTTTTTTTTTTTTTGACTGTTGTTTGTGGATTGTCTTGACAAAAAGACTGGGGCAACTTCGCCCTTAGTATGAGTTAGGACATTCCTTGTCTGTGACTGTCTGTTTTTCAAGTGGATGACCTTGCACACCTTGGTCTATGTCATATCATGGTGTTTGTTATCCATTTGTGTCATTTTTACTGCCCAATGATGATTAAGAGCAATACATATTAAAGTCCTATGGCAATGTTTTGAAGGATTTGGTCTAGGAACTAACATGCATCTTCTTTAGTCGTGTCATCTTCTCTCACTCGTCTCATATAGGCATTGCATCCATATCATCATCCATATCTTTTGCACTAACATTTCTTCGTCTCTTCATATTCTAGTCTCCTAACCAATTTCGAGAGCACACCCATGTTCTTTGAACCCGTCTGTCCTCTCGAGGGGGCATACCGTAACCCTCCTCGTCATTCTTCCTCATCTTATTTTGCACTGGGCATTTTTTTGGCTTATTTTTCTTTGTCAAGCACATGCTACATTATGACAAAGAGGGGCAAAATGTAGACACATAAAATTGTCCTAGGCTTGCAACTCTTTGATTATTCAACATTGCCCCTTTCATTCTTAATAATTAAATAATTTTAATTATTTAATTATTTTCTAAAAGTCATAATTTTTTCTAATTAAATAATTTTAATTATTTAATTAATTCATTTTTATCTTTATTCTCCTCGATTAATTAAATAAATTTTATTTATTTAATTACGCACTAATTAGGTCCCCTTCTTTCTAAAATTAAATAGATTCTTATTTATTTAATTTTTATCCACTATCCACTATAATTAAATAATTATTTTAATTATTTAATTATTCATTGGCCTCTTCCACTATAATTAAATAAATTTTATTTATTTAATTTGGTCCATTCTCTTGAATTTTGAATTAAATCATTATTTAATTCAAAATGATTTCTTTTGTCACATTCCTCCATAATTAAATAATATCTTTATTATTTAATTATTTACTAGTCACCTGGAGTAAATAAATTTTATTATTTAATTTCTCCAGCAACCTCTTTGTCCATGCCAGCCTTATCTTCCAATTTAATTCTTGACTTTTGACTTCTCATTTAATTTTGACCATTGATTGAATTATGTTATAATTCAATCTCCACCCTTCATTTTTACCTGTTGCCCTAATTTTGACCTAACCCTAATGCACACAACAACATTCAATCTTGATCATTGATCCTAGGGTTTTTATCATCTTCTCATCCTGGCCACACATTCAAAATTGCAGTTTTTATAAAATGGCAATTTTGTTCTCATTGGGCCCCCTCTTGCTCTCTGGCTCTCTTTTCTGGGCTCTCTCAACTCTCTTGACTTCTTGCATTCGTATTCTCTCATGTTTAGATTTCAATTTATGCTACTAGTCTTACAGTCATAGTCACTTACAGTCATAGGCATTTTAGTCCATTGTAGGGACATTTTATTTTTTGCAAATCCTTCAACACTTGCATAGGGCTTAGTCTTTAGTCATAGTTGCTCACATAAATCTGAGGGCATTTTATTTATCTGCAAGCTAGGAGGTGTAACAAAGGTTAATCATGGAAGGTGGAGACTTAGGGTAACTTCATCCCTTTTGTCTTCATATTACTTCCTTTGTACTTTGTTACTTCATAGGAATTTTATTGTTATTGTGCTAACCCCTCTAATAATAATTTTAGGATTTTCCCTTGATTACAACTATCATTATTGATCAAGTCAAGAGCAACATTTTAGAGCATTATTGTTGAAATTCAAGATCCTAACATCATGTCAAAATTCATGTGAGTTTATGTGTGTTCATGTTATTATTGTTTTGTGAAGGATAACACTTTGTCGGTCTCCAAGGAAATTCAAGCATTCGATCAATCTATCGAGAAAGATCCTAGATCCTTGAAGTGATGTGCATGAATTCTGTCCTTCAAGGAAGCCATTGAAGGGTGGTGAGTTGCATCATTTGTTCATTAATCATTCCCTTCATTTTTCCTATCAATTTATCATTGACATTGCCTTTTTGGAAGTAGAAATAATTACATGGGGTTTGACTGAGCCAAGCCACTATATGCACAAATTTTCCCTCTCTGTGAATGTGTAGATTACAGGTTTGGAAAACATTAAAATGATATTGAAGATAATTTGTTCATTCTTGCATTTGTTGTCATACATCTTGTTAAGCCATGAAAAACTTAGTTGCAAAAATATCCAAAAGTGTTCTAATAGATCCAAAGGTAGAATTCTGAAGTGTAGATCTGACATCAGAGGACCCCAAAAATAGATCCAAAAATTCTACAAGGATACTCACGCCTTGGGCCTCTATGTCCACATTTTTTTCCTCAAATTTGAATCACAAGTGCATAGTGTCCCGCTTTGCTTATTTGTAATGTTTGAATTTATCTATGGATCTTTGTACTTTCTGTATTTGCATCAAAATAGTAAATTGTACTCTTAGCATAGTTAGAACATTACATTTCATCATTAGGGAATTTTCAAATTTGGTTAAGGGTTGGTTGAATCACCTATTAGGTTGTAAGTCAATCTTATACATTGTCCAAATTCATCAAACCTTTATTCCATCTTTGCATTTCCAAATCACATTCAAATAGTTCCCACTTTAAATCAATGAAATTTAGGAACTTGTGTCAACCCCAAGAGGAAAAATCCCTAAGGTTTCCCTTTCCCATCATTTCATTTTGGTGAACTCGACATATTAACATTATATACCTTCTAAAAATTCATCCTAGATCTAGATCTTGCATTTTATTATTTTGCATCTTCCATTTAGGGTTTCTTTTTTTCATCACAAAAAGTCATAAAAAATATAAATATATTACATTCATTGGGCCATTCAAATCTAAAATTGTTCATTTCATAACAAATTGCATCTTTTATTTAAGTCAAATAAGTGAAAATTTACATACTTTGTGTTAAAATTGCATTCAATCATCATCTTTAGGATTTTGCATCTTATAATTTTGACAATATCAAGTTTTGGCAATCCATAATGTTTATTTACTCTAATTTCTGGATTTGATTTCATAATAATTTTTGCATCAACGTTTTGGATCACACTCTATGATCCATCATCAACATGAAAAGAAAAGAGCTCAATGAGAAATAGATAGTCGCAGACCAAGACCATCCTTAAGAGACCAAAGTAAGAAAGGGAGAGAAGGTTGCAAGAAGGTCAAGGGAGACAAGACAATTAAAATTAACAAATAAAAGAAAAAATTAAGAGAGGAAAAAAGAAGCAAAGCAAAAATTGAACCAACTTAAGAAAAATGCTCAAGGAAAAGGAGCAAAACAAAATGATGAAAAAAAGAAAAAAAAAATACACTCAAATATTTAATATGAAAAAAAATTGATTTGAAAATAGAAGACAAGGATAAAAATAAACAAAAATTAAAAGTAAAAACAACAACCTATGCAAAATTACAAACACAACCATAAACTTATACTTTCTTACAAATACATACATATACTTGTATATTCATAAAAAAGTACAAAAACATACATATGCATACATACACCCAAACCCAAACAAAACCATATACAAAAACATACAAATGCATACACCATACATAAATAATTACAAATACATACATACAACTAAAAAAAATTTATCAATACCAACATAAACAAATGCAAATGCATACCATTTGTAAACAACCAAAAATACAAACAAATACATATGTATATGTCTATGTTTGTATTAATAAATACAAAACATATACATATACAAATACATAGAATTAGAAAACAAACATATACATACAACAAAAAAACATATACCTATACAATCTTACATATACATACAAAAAAAATCATATACATCCATACAGAACCACAATCATAAACCTATACCAACAAATAAAATTTATAATACAAACAAAAACATATACATAAACAAACAACATAAAAACCTCAAAAAAATATTAAATTTAAATAAAATAGGACTAAAAAAGGATTTAAAATGAGAATACAAGGAAAGACAAACAAGAAACTTTATAAATACAAACATATACATATGCATGCATCCATACATAAGCATAAACAAACAAAAACATATACATGCATACATAACCACAACCACAAACCTATACAAATAAATAAAATATAAAATACAAACAAAAAAATATACATATACATACAATACAACAAACCTCAATAAGTTATTAAATTCAAATAAAATATGATTAAAAAATGATTTAAAATGGGAAGATAAGGAAAGACAAACATGAAACTTTATAAATACAAACATAAACATATGCATGCATCATACATAAACGTAAACATACATATACATATATGCACAAAGATACTTACAAAAACAACCAACTCCCTACATGCACATAACCACAAACAAACACAAAACCAAAGAACCACATAAACATAAATAAACATACAAAACATAACTAAACCTACATAGAAACATAAATATATACACAAACATATGTATAAAAAACACAAACCAAAACAATACAAAAAATAAAATTTACAAAAATACAAGCAAAACCATGCATACATAGAAAAACTCCAATAAAATAAAATGAGAATAAAAATTAGAAGACATAGAAACACAAAAAAGAGGATTATAAATACCAACAAATACGTACATGCATAAACTTATACAAAAATATACTTACAAATACAAGGAAAAAGATATATATACCTACAAACACCACAATACAAACATAAACAAATACAAAACCATAAACAGATACAATTCAATAAAATGCAAATACCATCTAAAACCCACACACACACACACACACACACACACACACACACACACACATAAATATATAAATACACTAGGATGCAGACACACGCACGTGTGCGCACACACACACATAGATCTAAACATATGAAGGTACCTAAAAAATAAAGAATAAAAATAAAAATGCATAAGAGAAAAAAAAAAAGATAAACCAGAAAAAAGATAGGAATATGTATATGTGCATAGTGTCCCTCCAGATGTTGCACTTTGTTTTAGTTGTTTCTATTTGGTGGATAGTTGTTTTAGTTGTTTTTGATACTATGCCACATTATTTCAATTACGACACTCATACTATGTTGTTTTTAGATTGTGTTGATGTTACATTAGATACATTGTTGATCATCTGATTATGATTGTGTGGCGACATTATGATATACATTATGTGTTATGGTTTTATTCTATTTTGGAGCATTAGTGTGTTTATGGTGATGCATCTGATATTGTTTATGATGCAGTACTGTATGATTAGTCTCAATGAAGGAGACAGTGTAGTATTACTCACTCGTGAGTACCCTACTATGTTGTGACTCTCTTTCACAGTGTGATTGTCGGTTTATGCAAATATGTTTGACAGTGTTGTTTCATACAGTTTGCAAATATTGGGCATTGACTCCACCTTTTTTGTTAGGTTTGAGCATGCCATGACCCAATGGAAACATGTTGTTTTGGAGATAATGTTAGGTCCTTCTTTGGCCATCGTTCCCTTATAGGATGATTATCTATGTTGTCACTCGTCATTGTATTGTCATTCAGGTCTGTTGTGTTTTTGTCATGTTTGGAAATTCATTAATTAGTTAAATGGTTTATTAATTAATTTATTTGATTTAATGTAATTATATTCAAATGTTAAATTAGAATAATTGTGTTTATGGTTTGATTTATTAAATTAAATTAAGCAGGATATTTATTTGAATGTAATTGTTGATTTCAATGTGCAATTTTTATTTTTTGATTTGTAAGAGGAGTTTAATTAAAGTGCTAGAATTTGGCCTGGCCAACACTAGGTGAGATCACAGACGAGGGATCTCATCCCCATAGATTTGAAATTAAAACTATTTTATTCAACCATATTCACGTTGTATCTAACAAATTTCTACCTACTTGTTCCTAGTGCCACATCCAAGAACCAACTCTACCTTAAATAAAGACTAGAAACACAAATAGCCAAAATTACCAACCCATCTACACAAGTGACCCAAACAGGCCATTTTATGAGACACAACAAGGAAAACATTGCCTATTGCGACTTGCCACCCATTTTTGCCTGTTGATGGTGTTTTCTGCACAGCAACAACTCAGACAGAATATAGTATCCTATCTCTCTTGAAAGATAATCTCCAGCAATAAATTGTTGAAAATCACCCCAAGGTCTCTCGGGTGTCAGGTCGTGACAATGCATAAACAACTCAGATAACATGTGAAAATGCTGGTAATCACAAGGGACCTTACAAATGAGCAATGCTGGAAGTGAATTTTCATCAGATGCAACAATACAGTGATGCTTTCAATCCTAAGACTAACCCAGATTCAAAATAAACAGAAAAAGAGATAAAGGTTTAGAGAGATTCTATTCTATTCTAACTCTTAAGATCGATCACAATAATGATGAAAGCTGCAAATGGACAGATCCCCAATAAAACCGATCTCTGCTTGATCAAGGACAAACCTGCAACTACACAGAAATGGTGCGATCTTCTGGGGAAATCTGAAGATTTTCAGACTTTGAACATTCATTCACATACCCAACTGCTGGCGCAATGTAAACAAGCATTCACAGTTGAACTTAGCACAGAAGTGAGGCCCAGACTAACTTTACACAGCAATCTACAATCAGCAAATTGCTAAAAGTATGGACCGGAAATCGATCAACGTTATCAACATTTCACCACCATTGTAAAAGAGCTGAAATCTAACATCTAACATATGAGAATCAAGAACAAGAAACCATAAAAAACTGTTGAAAATAAATACAAAGTTTGCCAAATCAACAACCCAATTGCATTACTTCTCCAGCATCACATAACAATTTCAAGTCTCTCATCTCCTACAGCTAATTCTGAAAACTACTTGCCAATTCTGGCCTAGTCAAACTCCTGAAATCTTTTTTTTTACAAATGAGGCATAAATGCCATTTATAGAGAACCCCCAAACATGTCGGCCTAATTAGATTTACAATAATAACTGGCCTCAAAATAGGTCGGCCTAAGGAGAAATTCAAAATAAGACAAGATTTGCATTAAATGCATGAATATTATCCATGTCGGCCAATCATCTCCAGCAAGATCAAATTCACATGTCATCCATAAAGTCCTCCAGCTGTAGGCAGTTTTGGCACGGATTCTTAGGCAGGTCCCACTTTGAAAATTTAAACTGAACATTTCCAGATTCCCCTCTTTGGCACGAATCCATATGCATGCAAGTCCCCTTTTAATATTTGTTTAGTCCTGAAAAACAGATATCATCATTAATAGCCCACATGTTCAAATTAAATTTGAATAAAATTTTTACATTTTCTAAAAAAACTTACATTTTTATAAGGAAACTTTCTATTTTCATAATTTTTTCCATTTTTGGAAATTTTTATTTTCGATTTTTTTTTTATCTCAAGAGATTTTCATTTTCGTGGATCATTTTAAAATAATTTCCATTTTTGAAAAAAATCATTTTCGGAAAAATTTCCGTTTAGGGAAACCAGCACCAAGGGGAAAAACTGGAAAATCCAGCGGATTCCAGCACCAGAATCCGGAAAAACCAAATTTCCGGACGTGATTCTACCGAATAAGGCAAAATTTCAACAATAGATCATCAAAACGAACCAAGAATGCGCGAAACATCGTGTAATATATCAAATTAAGCATGGGGTGTTGAGCATTTATCATCAAATTCATCAATTTAATCCAGCATTTCAATTTGCACAAAGCCAGGCAGAAAATCCAGAAAAATCCGGGTGGACCGGATTTCCGCGGACGGCATAAAATTCCGGACTTTGGCACATACCCGAAAAACTGAAGAAATCCGGGAAAATCCGGGTCGGGCGGGAAATCCCGGACGCAGGCAAAAACCCGGAAAACTGAAGAAATCCGGAATTTCAAAGAAGTCGGGAAAATCCGGACGGACCGGAAAATCCCGGACTGGACCAAAAACCCGGATTTTGCCCAGAGCCGGACTTTGAGCAGACTCCGGGAAAATCCGGACGGACCGGAAAATCCCGGATTGGGGTAAAAACCCGGATTTTGCCTAAAACTTAGTTTTTTCAAAGTGCAACTTGGGGAAATCACCTGGGCAAGCAAGATGAACATCTAAGGACCTCCAAAGGCAACCAAATCAATAAAATTAAGGGGCCAAAAGACACCAAAAGCCAGAGCAAAAAGAGGGTCCCTACTTTCAGTAGCGGTGTGCAAAACTGCACAACAAATGGCGACTCTACTGGGAAAATGCTCCAGAGCATTTTGATGATGAACAAGAATCATGAACCCATCCCTCGGTTTCGATCGCCCTATCAGGCAAACAAATCAAAATGCAAGACTAAAGAAAATCAGACCAAAGCTGACTGAAACTTCCATAGACTGAAAATCCAAGTGTGTGCAAGTGAGTTCATTTCCTTCCTTAAGCTACCGTAGAAACCAAGCTCAGTCAAGTTAGGCTACGTAAAGATTCTAGCCCCAAAAGCAACCTCGATAGAGCCTCGCTGCCAGTCAGGCGTCCATAGCCCGACGAGGTTATCGTGTGACTCAACATAGCTCTACTGCTACCAGGCCCATAGCCCCTAGAGAGATATTCAGATACCCCTGATAAGTTGAAATCATCTTCCACTCTCAATATTTTCTCTTCTTCTTCTTTCTTTTTGATATTTCTTTTCTTTTTCACTCTTTTCATTTCAACCTGTGAACAGTGAAGTCCACACTCAGGGCTGAGAACCACAGTGGCACTGAAGCAGAAATATGATTTTTCACCCAACAAGACCTTGCAAGGACCCTACTGCAACCTTCAGATTCTCAAGATGTATGAAGGATATAAGATTTCAGAATACTTCAGTTTCAAGTCAGACCAATGACCCATTCTCTTTAAATCAGGCATTCAGACTGCTTGACACCAACAAAAGATCTTTGACCATTAATTCAAGACACATGACTAAAGTCCATCAATAAAACACTTAGAACAATCCCAGATAATAAAGAATTATTGCACAGGAAAGACACTTCCCCAACCAGAAAACAGAAAACCCAAGCCAGAGAAGCAGAACAACAACCAAACCGAAACCCAAAGCAAACTAAACTAGCCAAAACAGAAGCAAGGAAAAGCAATCTAAACTAAAGCAATCTATCCTAAAGAAAACAAAACAGAAAAAAGTAAAAGGGAAGCAGACCAAGCTGCATTTATTCAAATCAACACTGTGTACAGAGGGACTCAAAGTGGCTCAGGATCAGATAGGATGAACTGAGACTCGTCCCCATATGATTAATCAATGCATGGACAAGCAATAAAGTGAAGGTAACAGTCCTCAGAAATGCAAACCTGTCTTTATATTCAGAAAAAATAAATCTCTGCGTTGCAGCATTCAAACTCCATGTCAAGATTAGGAATAACTAGTAACCGAGGTAACTCATTAGGACCATGATTAACCCATGTGCAAGTTGTCTTTCCTAAATCTCCATAATCAAATTGACAAGATTCAGAATTTCCAGCAAAGAAAGAAACAACCTGATTTTGTATTTCTGCAGACTGAATGTTGTGTTCATCGTCCTGCACTTGTGAAGAGTTGATCGTAGTGTCATCAGGGGGTCTCCATTGATGGTGCAATATTCCACTTGCATTTGAAACAAGAAAGATAGAATTAGAGGAATCATTACGTGATGCAGAGTGAAATTCATATCGAAGGCTTTCAGACCTAAAAACACGGAACTTTTCACCTCTTTGAGTATTTCCATGAGGGATCAACAGTGAAAACGCAGGGGCATTATCTTGTACAACAATTTCCTCAGCAGGATGCTCATTCGAAGGTATCACAGATTGATCTTCCAGCACATTCTCACCTAGAGAAGTTGGAGGATGTTCGCCAATACTGACTGCAACATTTATGTTTTCAACATCATTCATATTCTCCTGCACATGAACCACATTAGCTACCCCATCAATAATGCATAGAATCTGTGAGTTTTCATTGTGCAGTTTATTAATAAGCTGAGGAAAAACATAATTAGATAAATGAGAAGACTCCCTGAATTCATCTTTTGTTGGCACTAGCTCGGATTCTTGATCACAGTCATCAGGAACGTTGATCACTTCACTGAGTGCTTCCTCATGTTCTTCAAGACATTCATCGGCAACTGGTTGGCATTCCTCAATCAGAGACTTGTCTGATGCATCTGTCTGTGTATCATTTGCATGTAAGAGTAGCTGTACTTGCTCCTTCACCTCCTTTATGACTGTCTGGCACTGGAAACAGGTGAATTCTGAATGCTCTTCCTCATGTATCCTGCACCAAGCTGGTAACAACAGCTCCTCTAGGTAGACTCCAAAACCCAAGCTTGACCAATCTCTTATAATTTTGGCAACAAACTCTTTGTATCTGGTCTGTATCACATCTTCGTCTTGGACATGAACCTCTTTTTCAACCTCTACTATATTTTCAGGAACTTGACTAGCCTCAACAAGAACATCCTCCTTGATCTCCGTAGGCGATTCTTCACTTAAATATTCCTCTGTTATCTCTGATGCCTCAGATTCATCTTCATGACACTCAGTTCCTTCCAAAGTCGCGTCAACATCAGTTGCAATGCCGTCCCTGGATTCAGAAGTAGTCAGCCCTTCTGCAGTGCATTCTTTGCTTAACTCACCTTTCCACTCCAGGTATTCTCCAACTTTAAAGATAATGTCCCCACACGAACGACAGATGAACTCTGAATGGGCTGCATCATGGACTCTGCACCATTTAGACGAAAGGAAATCCTGCAAATGCTTACCACCAACAAGTTGATCTTCAACTATCTGTGTAAATGCCTCAACCGCAACATCAATAAACCCTAGATCTGAGGTGGCTAATGGTTCAGACAGATTTTGCATGAAAAGGTTCCTTTGCAAGACCATCTCAATGTTGTCTAGAAAGGCCAAGCATTCAAACTCGTTGTGTCTACAGGTATTACGAAGCCTGCACTTGTCTGAAAATGCACAATGAAGTAAACCCTTGCCATTCCATTGATTTATCCTCCCATTCAATGACTTACAGATTTGAAAAAAGCCAATCTGAAGACTGTTTCCATTACGAAAAATACAACGCTGCTTTTCCATCTTGACTCAGAACTTGAATTTTCAGATTTTGAGATCTGCCATATCTCAGATTTTCAACATAGAGGCTCATTCAATCTTCCAGCAATGTCACCTTGTTCCGCCCTCCTTCTAGCGCCAATCTGTTGATGGTGTTTTCTGCACAGCAACAACTCAGACAGAATATAGTATCCTATCTCTCTTGAAAGATAATCTCCAGCAATAAATTGTTGAAAATCACCCCAAGGTCTCTCGGGTGTCAGGTCGTGACAATGCATAAACAACTCAGATAACATGTGAAAATGCTGGTAATCACAAGGGACCTTACAAATGAGCAATGCTGGAAGTGAATTTTCATCAGATGCAACAATACAGTGATGCTTTCAATCCTAAGACTAACCCAGATTCAAAATAAACAGAAAAAGAGATAAAGGTTTAGAGAGATTCTATTCTATTCTAACTCTTAAGATCGCATCATTAATAATACAGCCTTAAATGGACAACATCCCCAATAAAACCGATCTCTCGCTTGATCAAGGACAAACTCAAGAATCCGTCGTAATGCGATCTTCGGGGAAATTCAAGATTTTCAACACTTTGAACATTCATTCACATACCCAACTGCTGGCACAATGTAAACAAGCATTCACAGTTGAACTTAGCACAGAAGTGAGGCCCAGACTAACTTTACACAGCAATCTACAATCAGCAAATTACTAAAAGTATGGACCGGAAATCGATCAACATCATTAACATTTCACCACCATTGTAAAAGAGCGGAAATCTAACATCTAACATCTAACATCCAACATCTGAGAATCAAGAACAAGAAACCATAAAAACTGTTGAAAATAAAGACAAAGTTTGCCAAATCAACAACCCAATTGCATTACTTCTCCAGGATTACATAACAATTTCGTTTCATCTCCTACAAATTTAATTCTCGAAAACTACTTACACTCGCCTACTAAACTCCCCAAATCTTTTTATAAATTTGGTGCATAAAATGCCATTTATAGAGAACCCCCAAACATGTCGGCCTAATTAGATTTACAATAATAACTGGCCTCAAAATAGGTCGGCCTAAGGAGAAATTCAAAATAAGACAAGATTTGCATTAAATGCATGAATATTATCCATGTCGGCCAATCATCTCCAGCAAGATCAAATTCACATGTCATCCATAAAGTCCTCCAGCTGTAGGCAGTTTTGGCACGGATTCTTAGGCAGGTCCCACTTTGAAAATTTAAACTGAACATTTCCAGATTCCCCTCTTTGGCACGAATCCATATGCATGCAAGTCCCCTTTTAATATTTGTTTAGTCCTGAAAAACAGATATCATCATTAATAGCCCACATGTTCAAATTAAATTTGAATAAAATTTTGACCTTTTCTAAAAAGCTTACATTTTTATAAGGAAACTTTCCATTTTCAGAATTTTTTCTATTTTTGGAATTTTTTATTTTCAATTTTTTATCTCAAGAAATTTTCATTTTCGTGGATCATTTTAAAATAATTTCCATTTTTGAAAAATCATTTTCTAAAAATTTCCTCGCTTAGGAAACCAGACCAAGGGGAAAATCCGGAAAAATCCAGGTCAGGCGGACTCCAGACCAAAATCCGGAAAAAACCAGTCAGACAGGATTCTACCGAATAAGGCAAAAATTTCAACAATAGATCATCAAAACGAACCAAGAATGCGCGAAACATCGTGTAATATATCAAATTAAGCATGGGGTGTTGAGCATTTATCATCAAATTCATCAATTTAATCCAGCATTTCAATTTGCACAAAGCCAGGCAGAAAATACGGAAAAATCCGGGTGGACCGGATTTCCGCGGACGGCATAAAATTCCGGACTTTGGCACATACCCGAAAAACTGAAGAAATCCGGGAAAATCCGGGTCGGGCGGGAAATCCCGGACGCAGGCAAAAACCCGGAAAACTGAAGAAATCCGGAATTTCAAAGAAGTCGGGAAAATCCGGACGGACCGGAAAATCCCGGATTGGGGTAAAAACCCGGATTTTGCCTAAAACTTAGTTTTTTCAAAGTGCAACTTGGGGAAATCACCTGGGCAAGCAAGATGAACATCTAAGGACCTCCAAAGGCAACCAAATCAATAAAATTAAGGGGCCAAAAGACACCAAAAGCCAGAGCAAAAAGAGGGTCCCTACTTTCAGTGGGGCGTGTGTGCAAAACTGCACAACAAATGGCGACTCCGCTGGGAAAATGCTCCAGAGCATTTTGATGATGAACAAGAATCATGAACCCAGAATCCCTGGTTTCGATCGCCCTATCAGGCAAACAAATCAAAATGCAAGACTAAAGAAAATCAGGACCAAAGCTGACTGAAACTTCCATAGACTGAAAATCCAAGTGTGTGCAAGTGAGTTCATTTCCTTCCTTAAGCTACTGTAGAAACCAAGCTCAGTCAGGTTAGGCTACGTAAAGGTTCTAGCTCCAAAAGCAACCTGGATAGAGCCTTGCTGCCAGTCAGGCGTCCATAGCCCTGACGAGGTTATCGCTGTGACTCTCCTGAACATAGCTCTACTGCCAGCCAGGCGTCCATAGCCCCGGTAGAGATATTCATATACTCCTGATAAGTTGAAATCATTCTTCTGACTCTCAATATTTTCTCTTCTTCTTTCTTTATTTCTTTTTGATATTTCTTTTCTTTTTCACTTTTTCATTTCAACCTGTGAACAGTGAAGTCCACACTCAGGGCTGAGAACCACAGTGGCACTGAAGCAGAAATATGATTTTTCACCCAACAAGACCTCGCAAGGACCCTACTGCAACCTTCAGATTCTCAAGATGTATGAAGGATATAAGATTTCAGAATACTTCAGTTTCAAGCCAGACCAATGACCCATTCTCTTTAAATCAGGCATTCAGACTGCTTGACACCAACAAAAGATCTTTGACCATTAATTCAAGACACATGACTAAAGTCCATCAATAAAACACTTAGAACAATCCCAGATAATAAAGAATTATTGCACAGGAAAGACACTTCCCCAACCAGAAAACAGAATACCCAAGCCAGAGAAGCAGAACAACAACCAAACCGAAACCCAAAGCAAACTAAACTAGCCAAAACAGAAGCAAGGAAAAGCAATCTAAACTAAAGCAATCTATCCTAAAGAAAACAAAACAGAAAAAAGTAAAAGGGAAGCAGACCAAGCTGCATTTATTCAAATCAACACTGTGTACAGAGGGACTCAAAGT
>VDFB02247407.1:0-20013 GCA_007258455.2 Sequoia sempervirens
ATCAATGACATTGAAATGTATGAGTTATGCGATTATATTATCTATTTGATATTAATTTCTTAATAGAATTATATTTGACTTATGTGGTTACATAATTAATTCATGATGTTTTTAATTTTTATGCCATTACATAATTAATTTAATGATGCACTTTTTAATGTTTGAAAGGTCAAAAAATTAAAACATTTCAATAGTGATGTTAACAACCTTGAAATTAGTGTGTTTTATGTTTCATGTGATCATAAAAGATTAAAAAGTCAATTGTAGAGGTGGTTGTTTAGTGGTTGGCGTGTATGTTGGTTCTTTTTACAATATAACCAAGTTTATCTTCTAATATACCTATGGAATTGCCAATTCCAATCAAAGGCAGCTCGAAGAACCTGGACCAACTGACGAGAAATTTAAAAGCCTCGTACACTTCGGGCTTTGCAAGACCTAGGAGGGTGATCCTTAATGTGTTTACAACCTCGCACCATTATTATAAGCAACATTAACAATAGCGGATAGTCTCCTTAATGGCTCAACGAGGAAGATAATATCTGACTAGAATTGGTACGTTTCGCCAAAGACAATATCAACTATCACCGGAGCATGAGATAACTAAACACAATCCATTGTATAAGATAGTCAATGATTTTCAATTTGTAGCAAGCTCTAGGCAAAGACAAACAAATACTGAACTACATGAATAATTACAACTTAGATTAGTGCCATATATCCATATCAGGAGTCAAATTCATAAGCATGTAGAGGTTTATAACAGATTTAATACATCACATATAAGATCCCTGACAATATTGCATTACAAGTTCATCAGTGTGCATTCTAACCTAGGACTACTTATCAAATCCTTATATAGCACATATCCGCCTATAATCCCATTCAAGCATTTTGATTAATTCCTTGAATTAAAGCTAAAATAGAATCATACACACCACAACAGTGAGATGGATAAAACAACCCTTAGTTATTTCATTCAAAGTTCAGATATGTATGTACAATGGAGAGACATGAGCTTGAATTTTTATTTCAACTCAAATGCTAGTACTGTTATACAACATTAAATCTCTATGAACTCAAAACCTATTACATAATGACTCAAACCTAAATTGCATTTCTCTAAAACTATCAGACTTTACAATTCACTCTGCAACTTCACCTAGACTCAACAAAAGTTATCTAACTTGCTAACCCGTACTTCTAGCCTTGAAATCCTTCTTATAGAAAATGAAGGAGAAAACAAGCACAGGGCCATAAAGTACACCTGTCACCAGTCAATTGGAGCACCTGGTGATATTCCAAAATTTGTTACAACAGCCACCACCTTGAAAAATATTCTTGTTCAAAAATCATTACAACAACAATCATTCTAGAGCATATTCGTTCCATGATGTCGGTAGAGGAAGGTTGATGCAATAACAAAAACCACGCGAAACTCACACCAAGAAAGTCATCCATACAAAATTGGAAACACTGTAATCACAACATCTGATTTGCCACATGTCAGTAGCCCACTTTTTTTACTCATCATCATTCAAATACTTAGCCGCACCTGCGGTATTCTTGCATTCGGTTGGCTGATCAAAATCAGTACCTCTTTTACCTTTGTACTATAAGGCAAAATGCTTTTACGGCTACGATTGGCATCTCTTTCAAAAGATTCCAAAATGAGCGGTACCAATAATCTTATCCATACAATTTACTAACAAATCATAATCGATTCATCACAAAATTATTTTAATTTGATTATTGTCAGCTTTTGCGATCACGCCATTGTTGGAGTGTTACGATTTCCCCACGCTCATCATTTATATTCAGGTAGCAGGTGTGTTACCCCAATCATTAAAGTTCTTTACCAACTCTAATCGCCGTGCCAAGATCATCGGTAGGTCAGAAACTTTTGCAATGATTTAACTAATATATACGAGTAAGGCTGTCGAATTCCGGACATTATTTGCATCAAACCTTGAGGCTTTAGTCATAACATCTAGATTATTTTCCCTAGGGATCCAATTTTGAATTATTGGAATCACTATCCGTTGATCCCTATCAATATTATTTTTTGCTTCAGATAGCAAATAATACAAAGAATGTATAGAGGGTAGTTTATTATACACCTTTTCATTTAAATGCTCGAAAACAAGAGTAACAATTTCTTTTTCTTTTGAAAGAAAACCCTCCTCTTTTACCCTTAGTGATGTTTGTAATTGATCAATTTCCTGCATGAGTTGTCTCTTTGTTGGATCAACAGAGCACTCTGTTTGTTCATTGACTTGTTCTAGAGGAGGGGTAAGAGTAGGATTTTGAATGGGAGACCCTGGTGTAGAAAAATTTGGAGAAGCAGGAGGCATTGACCCTACTATGGGAGGTGATGTGTTGGTTCCTGGAGCATTGGATGTTTCCCCAGTATGTCTATACTTGAACCTTTCTACTTTAGTTTGCAGCTCAACATTCCTCTGTTGCATTTTACTATATTCTTCAATTAAAATGTTATGCTTCTCCATTAGGCTCTTTCTTTCAGCCTCCTCCCTTTCAGTAGTCTTTTGGGCCAACTTGGCCACATTCACAGTTAAACTAATAGTGGCCCAGGTTGTTTGTGATGCGCCCTCTTTATTATTAATCTTCGCTCAGAATTTAGATTAATGTATCATTGATAGTCTGGCGGCTTTCTTCCTTGTGTTAATGCCCAAATTGCCAAAGATCTCATATTCTTCAACGAAAGCCAGTGCGTATGCCTTGACTGCTTGAGAATCTGAAAAGGATTCTTGGACTCATAATGGCGCGCCATGGTGATGTCCCATTGAAAAAATCAAAACATTTGATTCACTAGTTGCTTCTTCTTCCGAGAGTGATGTTTTGAACTCTTCCATTAGTTCGGCTTTCCTTTTTCATGGGCTGCCACGATCGACCTATCAGGCCTTGGTTCTCTTCTTCTCCTTGCATTTGTGCAGTATTCTCCAAATTTCATCCTCCATACCCAATTACGAAATCACGAGTCTTTACAAATGCATTGTCATCTAAGAACTCCTTGCAAGCCTCCATTCTTGCATCCTGCACACTCTTACCCTTCATATCCAAATCGGATAGAACCAATTTAGCTAACCTAGGAGGGGATGGCATACCAACCTGCATGTCTTGATCAGTAACAATAATGTCATCTGTGAGATCCTCAAGTAGGTGATCAGTTCGTTGCCTCTTAGGGCTTGGCTCAGGTGGTGGTGATGGGGGACTGCGCTCTGGTGAAGATTTTAATTCAATGATTTTGATAGCCCCAGGTACTTTGAATTTTGGGCCTGGTTGTGAAGGTGCCTTCATTATTTGCTTCCCTTTTCTGTGTACTTCCTCATCACTGCCAGTATCCCTTTTCCTCCTATAGATGGGCCACCTTTCTATAGGCTAACATACTGGCCTTGTTTTAATTGACATATCACTTTGTCCTTGCATATCCAAACTTAGCCTTAAATTTATCTTTTTGGTTGTCAAGGTTTCCATTATCTCCTTGAAATTCTTCATTAAAATATCAATTCTCTTGTGGTATGGAGTGAATTCCATCAATGGATCATACGTCGGATCCATTTCATGCACAATATCCAGTAGCTTACTAAAAGCTATCCACTTTTCCTTGTTCAATTCCTATCTATTTAAATCAAATTCATTCCTGATCAGGTCCTCAGGTAAATTGAACTCATGTGCAAATTTGCAACCTTTTATTCTTTGTCTGAAAAGAGCAAAGAAACCTTCAGGATCATGTTGTCGCCTTGGACCAAATCTCAAATGGTAATCAACAAAGAATTTGTCAAAATGTGTCTAGCCTCCCTTTGAAAATTTAAAGTCAGACACTACTGTATAATTAGAGAATAATGTTCCCTTCCCCTTTCCAGTTAGGTTATCTTCATGAATACACCCCATCTGCCACATAACTTCTGCAAACCCTAGTCGCGGTAACATTGTATAGCGTGTGAGGGTTCCTTGAAATCATATATTCTTAGGATAGTGGGCTGGATAGCGGACCGGCAACCACCACCGATTGTAAAACCCACCGATTACGGTTTCCTTTCTTTCGACCTAAAGGAAATCATGGATTCTAGAGGTCCTGGGCGCATTTACCGTCAAATCGCCACTCAATCTTGCAGCAAAACAATTATCCAAATTGCACATAGCGGTGATTTCCTTGTGCGGAACGATAATAGCCAGCCCATATGCTAGCAATCTTTCTCCGTGCCTGGATTATCTTGGATTCATCTTACCGGCGAAAAGTAAATTTCCCTAAGCAGGTACCATGCATCAATATGGAATACCAAAAGAATTGGTACGTGTCACCATTACGTGAAAACCCGGCGGTCTTCATCTATCCTCTCCACCAAAAGAAGTAAAGTCATATGTTCTGAGAGAAGTTAGGATGTTGTATTTGCACCCCTATGAACATGTATGCAATCGACATTACTGCACCAGGGCTGAAACCCAAAATTTGACATAGTGAATAGAAAGTAGCCAGGAAAGACTTTCCAAAACAATTCAATTTGAAGGGTTCCTGGTCACTAGGGTTGATGTGAAATTGTGAACCCCCTGCCTTAACTAGATGAGGTGGAAGCAGCTTAACCCTAAAAAGAGATTTCAATTTTGTATACTCTTGCTTCATTTCTTCAAGATTAATAGGAACCAATTCATCACTTGGCTCCATAAGATAAAAGTACGTTGGATAACATCTCTTGTTAATTTTAATAGAACCCCTCCATCATTATCTTTGATTGCAGATGCGATGGGGTCATATCTTTTTTCGCCCTTGCTCTAAGTAAGTCCCCATCAGGGAACACATTTGGAACAACCAGCTTTCCCATGTCGTACTTCCATCCATTTGAAAAAGGATGAGGCAAATTCCTTTGTCCATACCATAATCTGAACATTTGTAAGCCTGTGAGTGGAACCCTAGCATCAGCAATGTTGGAATTATTACACACCAACCCCTCCCCTAGGATTTTCCCTCGCATCAACACCAAACCTTTCCTTCTGTCATTTGTTGATAATAGAAATTGATCTAGGAAATCATCGTACAAGTTTTCTTTCAAATACTCAATTTGGCCAAAGTGCTGCTTGGTTGGTGCCATTTTAGACAAACTAGGGTCTCACTACAATGTTACACTTGAAATTAGCTCACGACTAGCGAGAGATAGAGTACAGGTAAAAATACGCAAATTCCTCACGTTTGCATGATTGAAATAATAGCCTAACAAAAGATTTTTAATGAACTTCCGGTGACAAGCATAAGCGAGACCCCCATTTCCCAAATTTAGGTGTAGAATGGTGGGAAAGCGAGAAAATTAACTCCGGATTTTTCACACAAACTTCCAATTTCACGGTGGCGTTCACCTTTGGCTCTGAAACTGTTTTCACGAAATACTTGGATGCTTTGTGATACAAATGAGATGAGTAAATTGATTTTATGTCGATCAAATTCCACCAGTGGATGTCTCATCCGCCATTAAAGCTCACTCGCGGGCCGCATGAATGACTCCAACCATAATTTTATACATATTTAAATTTGAGTCGTTGATCCTTCAGTTTGATCAAATCATCGACGGCCATCTTCAAAACAGGCTAACATAATCACCAACACGGCAATAAAGGGGCCCACTATGTCATACACCACGAAGGAATGCCACGTGGTGGTTGCCCGCGATATCGTAATCCTTTGATTTATCATCGCGGGATGGCAGGCACCGTCGATCTTTTTACCATAAAGCCTACTCCTTCAAAAATGGTCGCCGTCCTTTCCTTTAACTGTTGAGCAACTTTTCCCTTAAAATCATAACATCTGCGTTGAAATAAAACACATGCATCTTACAAGCACATTAGTAATCCGCCCCGTAATACATTTAAAACTGGCAACGCTTTCTTCACTACTTAGGCTTCATTGGATGAGACACATGGCAGGAACCCATGACATTGCGATCCCAAAATTTCTAATCGCGGGATGGCGGGCATTGTCAATCTTGAAGAGACAGCTCATCAATGGTCACGCAGATTTCATCCTTTATGAAGGGCACGTGGCACGTGCCCGTGATATCGTGATCCCTGTAATCGTTGATCGCGGGATAGCGGGAGCCGTTGATCTCGTTCCTTGAACACAATCGCCAGCCATGTCATTAACCTTCGAGCAGCTTTTTCAGCGAGATTATAACATATCTATGGATTTAGAATATGTGCGTCTCGAGAACACTTTAGTAATCCGCCCCTTAATACATTTAAAGCCGACTAGTGTTTCCTTTACTCTTTAGGCTTCATCAGATGAGACACGTGGCACACGCCCGTGATTTCACAATCAACCCAAGCACCATCGCGGGATGGCGGGGAACGACTCAGATCAAATGGTAGTTCTTCAGCGATAGCTCCAATTTGATCCCCCAGATAGGACACGTGGCACCCACTCGTGATTTCACGATCCTTGAATTCCCGATCACGGGATAGCAGGCACCGTTGATATCTATAGGAAATAGATCAACGGCAGCACTAAATCAACCCTTAAGCTCCCCCGGATAGGACACGTGGCGCCCACCCGTGATTTCGTGATCCTTGAATTCCCGATCACGGGATAGCGGGCACCATTGATATCTGGAGGAAATAGATCAACGGTAGCACTAAATCAACCCTTGCAAAATAAAACATTCATTAAAAAGGAGAAGTAGGCATTACTAGGCAGACGACAAATAAAAAATATATATTTATCGAAGAAAAATAAAATAAATCTACAATTTGTTTTATAATTTCACTTTTAATAAGCAATGCAGGTTGACCATTGTATTTGATCTGAATACATAGATTGTTAATTTTGAAAGGACAATACATGTTTCTTATTTGTAACAACTTGTCTTATTTTTGGATATTGTTTACGGTATTACATGTCACCATTTGAAAAATTTCAAGATTATTATTAAGTTGTTATAATATCAACATTGTTGCTAAAACATAGTAGACACAACAAATAAAAACATGACTATTCTTGCACAATTTGGCAGGAACTTCGCTGCTCTGCAGCTCTTGTTAGTTTTTGGATATCATCATAATTAATAAATTTAAAACTTATCAACTTCAAGTATTTTATATTTTGTATGTACAAATGAAAAAAATACAATATAAAGAATACTTTTAAATTTAAATTTTAGTCTTTGATTGTTGAATTATTTTAAAAGGATCATGTACTTCTATTTAATATTTAATTCATTTATATCACATAATCATTATAATTTAATTAATTATGAATTTAATAATTAAGTAATAAATATTCTATGAATTTTAGAAAATAGAATTTAGTTTAATTTTAAAATGAAATTTAAGTTTTTAAATATTGTGTTGATTTGATTATTTATTTGCTTTATGATTGGTTATTCAAATTTAAAGAACAACACAATTCAACTCAAAAATATAAAAATAAGCATGTAAAATATTTTATGATTTTTTGAAGTTGGAATTTAATATGATTTTAAAAAATGAAATCATTTGGATGCAAAGAAATAAAAAAGGTTATTTTATATATTTTTTCATTTCTTAATTTATTCTCAAATTATAATTATTTGTTGGTGAATTATTTTGAAAATAATATTTAGTTTTATTTAATTATATTAAATATAGTAGAATGATCAACTAGTATACCAATGCATTGCAAATAATCCCCGCATACACCAAATCAAACCTTTACAGATGTATACATTAGATAGGATGTAGTTTTATTTCATTTATTTATATTGAATAATTAATATAATTTATAAACTAATATCAAGAAATAAATAACCTTAACCCCAAGATTTATACTAGAACTCTAATTGAACCCTAAACCTAACCCTAATTCAACCCTAACAATAGGATTTAATTACGGTTAGGGTTAGAGTGAGAATTTAATTATGGTTAGTGTTAGGGTTAGAATTAGAGTTTAATTAGGGTTAGGGTTAGGATTCAATTATGATTATAGTTAGGGTCAAATCTATAAGCTAATATTAAGATATTCAGAACTCTAACCCTAACCTAACCTTAATCTCCATCCTAGAATGCTAATTAAACCCTAATTGAACCCTAAAAATAAGGTTCAATAAGAGTTAGGGTTAGGGTTTAACAAGTAGGTTTATGGTTGGAATTAGGGTTCAATTACCTGGTTAGGGATAGAATTTAATTAGTGTTATGATTAGGGTCAAGTTCAAGTTATAGTTAGGGTTTATTTACGCTTATTTTGGTTAATCTTACAATTGGGGTTTAACTACAATGCTAATTGAACCCTAATTTAACCCCAACAACAAGGTTCAATTAGAGTCAGGGTTCAAGTTCAATTAGGGTTAGGGTTGGCATTCAATTAGTGTTATGATTAGAATCAAGTTCAAGTTACAGTTAGGGTTCAATTAAGCTTATTTTAGTTCAGTTTATAATTAAGGTTTAATTAGAGTTAGGTAAATATGGTTCAATTAGGGTTAAGGTTAGGGTTCATTTAGATTAAGGTTCAAGTAGGGTTCAATTAGGATTTAATTAGGGTTATGATTATTGTTTAAATAGGGTTAGGGTTAATGTTAAGTTAGGATTAAAATTATTAATCTAGAATAAAACTTGAAGCTAAGGTTAGAGCTATGGTAAGTGGTAGAGTTAGGCTTAAATTAGGGTTTAATAAAGGGTAGGGTACAATAAAGGTATAATAATATTGGTTAATTTTTAAGTCATGACCATGCTAGATGCCAATTTGGTTTAAAAGACCCCTTGTTGAAGTCGACAAGACATTTATTTCAATATACCTTAGATATTGTTCATATTTATTATCATTGTGTTTGACCTCATGAGAATGCTTCAGAGTAAAGTACACCTTGCAAATCCACCTACACTAGGAGAACCATTCAATCTCTCAAAATTTTACTATTATTCTGGAATGATTATCAAATTGGATATGTCCAAAGCCTTTAATAAGTTGATTTGGCAACTTCTATACTGCATATACCTCTTGTCAACTTCAATCAGGGGAGTACTAATTGCATAATGAATTGTCTTCTTTTTCAATTCGATTAATCATCCCCCATAGGGTCTTCTTCATAAATTAGGGGATTAAGTTAAAGAGACCCATTATCATTTTTTTTTCGATCAAAATGGTAGAGGCCCTTAGTGTAGAACTTATACTAGCCAGTATGTTACAAAAATTTACATGACTTCCAATTCTAGCAGCACAAGCCACTACATAGTGTTAGCAGATGTTACCTGACTTACAAGATAGATGAGTTTCTAGAGGAGATGCAAATACAGACAACTTTTCAATTTGTTTTAGTTTCCAGTGTGGAGTATCTAAAATTTATTGCTAATTATGAATCTGACATTGACATATATCATTGAACTAAGATTGATACTACTGTTCTGATTCATTGGTGATAATTATTGGATCAGTGTGAAATATCTAGAGATTTGTGTTTGACTGCAAAGAGTTATCTCTTGTGATTTATCAACAAATTATTATTTCTATTCGTGGGCTTCTTACACAAGACAATATATTTATGCATTTTGGTAGAGTCTATTCTAATTGAATGCAATAAAAAATTTAATTTGAAATAATATAACATATAACCAAATAGAAGTGAAAAATCCCAAACAAAGATTGTCAAGAGTGTATCTCATTTTAGTTTTTATTTTAATCTTCTTTATGTCTACAATTTCAAGTTTTCTGATCATCCAAATAATTTAACGTTGATGGATATGTAACACATTTATTTCATTCATGCCCTAGTTCATCATATTTGGCAGAGAGCATTCCCATCTAGAGATGACCTTAGAATTTGGTTGACTTATCCAGAGATAGTGATGTCGACAAAAATTTAAATGAGACAAGAAGATTTGGAAGCTAAGGGTATACACATCAATGCCTAAGTTAAACAATTAATACCCTAGATAAACATCAATTCACACAGTGATGAGTTTGTAGTACGTAGTTGTGATTCTAGATAGTAGGCAAGCCAAATTTGGTTCATGGTGATTGGTTGAAACCTAGTGCAATACTAATTGATCTTGGCTTAAATGCAGTAGAGGTATGACACCTTCTAACTGCCTTTTTCAAAAAAAGTTTGTAAGTAAAATATGGTTAATATATAGCAAATTAAGTCGGTATTGGCATGGTGTGTTGGTTTATAGGTGGCATTGTTGTTCTTTCCACAAAGGTTCAAACCCCGTTGGGGTGGTATTGTTGAATGGTTGTATCCAGTTCATAGCTCCGGTCAAAAGAGTTTACCCCTTGAATAAAAATATATATATATATATACCAAATTAAAACTATTGCTTCTACTTTTGTATGATCCTAGTGCTAAAAGAGAATACCAATTAGTTGGTCATGTTTCCTATGAAGAGGATTCAAGAATAACTTCATCAATTAGTCCTCTACCTTGTGGTCTTGGTCTAATGAATATTGCTATGCTTTTGTCCACTACTCTACAATCAACAAAACGAGCATATGGGTTCAATTGAGATTTCTGATGTTTGATCCAAGCCTTTTGCAATACACAACAAATACAAACAAAACTATTCTAAACTTTATGGCAATCCTCGCTGGTCCAGAGTTTTGCTATATTATAAATATCTATGTTAAACCTTTTATACACAATGTCAAGTTAACTATAAATTGTATATAGAGTTTAGATTTGCTATATTCTCATATATCAACATAGGTAATTTGAAAATATAAATTATATAATTTAAAAAAAAAATTGAATGAATTTATAGAAGATTATTTTATTAAAGTGATAGAATCTAATCCCAATACTAGCATTAATTATGTCTAACCATAACCCCAACCCTAAAACTAACACTCACTAACTTCAAACCTAACTCTTAATTTTATATCCAACCCCAAACATAACTAAGGACTTAAACTAACACACGAAATCCCTACTGAACTGATAACCCTAACTCTAATACTTAACCCTTGTTCATTGAATCCCAACACTAACCCCAAGCTCTATCATAGAACCTTAATCTTTACTCCCAACCCCAACCCTAATCCTAATTGAATCTTATACCTAATTTTAATTAAAGTCTAACCCTATTTGAACCTTAAACTTAATTGAACTCATGTTTAGGGTTAGGGTTCAATTAAGGTTAGGGTTGAATTATGGTTATGATTAGGGTCAACATTCAAATAGGATTATGGTTGGAGTTTAATTAAGGTTGCTATTCACTTAGGGTTAAGGTTCAATTAGTATTCACCTAAGCTAGGGATCACTAGGCTATAACTAACAAGGGTTTACCAAGGTCGTGGCTAAGGTTAGTTCTAAATTAGAGCCAGGACTGCGCTAGGTTCACCAAGGCATATTGCTCCATTTTAGGCTAGGGTCTCAACAGAGTTCCCTAGGTTTTGATACAATTAGGGTTACAATTATAGTTCAATTAGTGTTAGAGTTAGGGTTATAATACGAGTTCAATCAAGTTAGGTTCAAGGTTTAATTAGTGTTAGAGTTAGGGTTGCAATAATAAAATTTTCCATAATGATATGGAAAGGCATTCAATTGGATTCATATACAAATGCATAAACAAGAATTGGTAATTACAATCCTCTTAGAACTAAAGTTATAAATAACAAATACAACTTACGACCATTTGTTCTTGTTAGGGTTGGGATAAGAATTTAATGGGTCCAACTGAGACTTAGGAAATAAAACCCTGCAGAGGAAATAAAGCATTAAAATCAAAGTTGGGTTTTAACTTTAATCCAGTGATGTAAGCCTAAGCCATTAACTTCAGTGGTCATGTCGCTGACAGCTTAGCCAAAGCCTTTCATTAAATACTAACTGTATAATGTGTAGGTTTTCCAGATTCGAAAATATGGGAGAAGATCTCGATTGTACTCTGCCAACTCGCAGACCTAAGGTGTCACCCTGTTATTTGGCATGAGGTCAGCAAAAGGCACATGTGTGTCCTGTATGGAATGTGGGGCCCAATCTCCACTATTGACCTCATAACCCGTGGTTTTAGATCAACAATGAAGATCAATAGCTAATGTAAATCTCTGTTGTTCCCTGCTAGTTGGCAAGAGGAAGATGAAGGTTGGTGAAGCATTAATGAATTATTCCTTGCTTGTGTAGACACGTCGATCTCAATTTGTGTGAAGATGTTGTTGTTGGCAATCATGAAGGGTGATCTTTGATTCTCATGTAGCTCCTTAGTTAAATCCATGACAAGACATACACCGCCACCGCTATGTTTGCACATGCATTTTACTAAGCATTGATGAAGGTTGCCATTACCTCACACAATAAATACAAGAGGAATTAACTGCTAATAGTGTCATTATTTTAGCAGTTAGAGCACTTTGTAGGATGATTCTAATCAAGTTTGAGTGTTTTTTTGAGAAGAGAAATTCATGTAGTCGCTAGGCGCGAGGTCTATTCATTTGAGCTCACAAAAGCTCGGTCCTGCTATTCAGGAAGGTACTTTGGTTGACAAGCCCAGGCTTGTGCCCACTAGATGCAGTAGAAGGTTGCAATTCCAGGACATTGCTGCTCAACTGGTAGATGACAAAGGCAAGCAGTCGGCGATGTGCTCCATTACTAGTGTTGGTAGGAAAATAAGGTATGGGCGGCATGGCTCCTGTGGATTCCAACACTCACCCATTGACCTTACGAGCAACACTTCTGATGATGTAACTAAGACCAACTCAGACTACTGTCGGTATTTACCTCTCTTCAATCACGGTCTATTCTCTAATGACGAGGAGATAGCTATGGTGCCATTGGTTGTTAAAACCCCAAGTGGACATACTCGAACCGTATTGGGCAAGGACAAGAAAGAAGACAAGGCTGAGAGTCTACTATATTGGGCAACAACTAGAAGCGGGCGTGTATACCAGGGTCAGAGTGTTGGCAAGGGAATGGTGGCGAGTAAATAAGAAGTTGCTGTGGTGCCTTCGTGGCAATTTGGTTTCCTGGAATTTTTGCGTGGATAGCGACAAGGGGATTTTGATGACAATTTGTGTTCCCTTTTCTTTTAGTATTCCCCAGTTCGTGCACCAGGATTTTAATGACAATTTGTGTTCCCTTTTCTTTTAGCTTTCCCTAGTTTGTGCGCCACTATGTTTTGCAGATTCAACATGTGGGAAGTTTTGAAATGAAATTCAAATGCAATGGAGATTTTGTTCAAATTAAAACCCCAGGCAGACCGACTCGAACTGTATTGGGCAAGGACAAGAAAGAAGATGGGGCTAAGAGTCTACCGTATTGGGAAACAACTAGAAGCAGGCATGTATACCAGGGTTTGAGTGTTGGTAAGGGAAGGGTGGTGGGTAAATAAGAAGTTGTTGTGGTGCCTTCGTGGCAATTTGGTTGATTGGTTTTTTTGCGTGGATAGTGACAAGGGGATTTTGATGACAATTTGTGTTCCCCTATTATTTTACGCTACCCCAGTCCATGCACTATAATTTTTTTGTAGATTCAACGTGTGGGAAGTTTTGAAATGAAATTCAAATGCAATGGAGATTTTGTTTAAATGAGAATTTGTGGTGAAATTATAGTTGAGCCTGAAGCTTGTTGCTCCCTTGTCATATAAAAGGGAATTCAAGGCTAATTTGTAGGGAGAGAACTGATGAGAGCTCTAGCTAGGTTTTGAGTTGAATATATGGGTAGAAAGATATATGTCCTATGATGAGGAAGTGATATCTGTGGTGCCATTGGCTATTAAAACCCTAAGCGGACGGAATAGAATAGATAGCTTGCTTTGAGTTTTGGATGAATATATGCAAATTATCATAAATTGTATGCAGATATGAATTATAAGCATGAATAAATGTATAATTCCTAATATATATTTTCTCCTTATGTGGATTATGAATTTGAATGAAATGTTAATGAAGTTGTCATTCTTCTTTTGAGAATTTGTTCAATTGTGTGTCTATAAGCTTGCTTTCGATTCAAGAAGATCACTAAATGCTTAAATGGAGTCATAAGTTTACAATTATTTACAAAGGATTTGATAAGTAGTAATATATTAGAGAATTGAGCTCCATAATGCAAGGTATTATATGAGGGTCGGGCTTAATCGACACACTCTAAGGGTACACTCCCTTAGATGTCCGGCACCATGTGGGACCCTCTTAACACATTTGCTCGGTCATTGGATTTGGGGATTTAGTCTTAATCCCACATTCATTTCATTACATGAATTGTGGTGAGTGTTCCTTTTATATTACGAAGTATCGGTTCATTTTCTTTGTTAGGAAATAGAAAAGATTTATCTTTCTTATAACTTTAATAATAACTTTTTTAAAAAAGATTTTATCTTATTTATAATATTTATTAATGTTAATTATATTTAATTGTTTATTTTAATGAAAAATGTTTATTATGTTTTATTTAAAAACAATATTATTTTTATATTAGATGATTGATATTTAAATTAAATGAATTAAATGTGATGTTTTTTGAGATGTAGATGTTGATTATTTGAAGTGTTAAAAGAGGTTTTGGACTTGATTTTATAAATGCTTTTAAATATGTGAATTAAGTGTTCTTTTCTTTGGTTCAAATATGTGTACAAAATAAAACTAGTCTACAATCTTCAATCTATAATTCCAATAATCAACTAATAAAAAAATAATTTTTGAAATTGATTTTTATCTTTTAACATTTACACTTTATTATGGATTGACAATGTTTACAAACATCATTTTTTTTTAAAGCAAAGGCGGTAAGCCTATATATTTATATATTAATATAATAAGAGTGAATATACATAGTATTACAAAATCTACTAAATTGTGAGGCTTGTGTTATCTTCATTTAAATCCCTAGATGGTCAATAAATGTCTCAAAGTATTGCTTTGGTTCATATCCATGTCTGAGAAACCGAACTAGTGTGCAAATATAAATCTATACCATAAGAATCAACTAGCAAATAATTGATGTTTAGAATTTAGTTGTGTTGATCTTCTAATATTTGAACCTCAATATAGATAGAAAGTGTTTAGTAACATTTTAGGGGAATGCTAAATACAGGATTCTCGTTTCCTCAATTAGAGCCCTAACCAAACCAATTCCATGACATAGGAATAATGATTAGAGACATGATGATATATACAGAGAAATGTTATTACATTTCTCTCAATGAAAATGTTCTTTGATAAATCCTCATTGTCCCACACCTGGATCATTTTAAATGCTTAAATGATTTTTTTAAAGCAAAATACAACATGCAACCAAGATAAACATGCATTAGGTAAGCTCACAATGATTAGTGGAGGGTGTTGTCATGATTTAACTTGAATTTAAATTCTCTGAAGTTGATACTACACGCCAAGCTTGCACCTTAGTGGTGATCTTATGCATGTAGGGTAATGTCACAAGAGGATTAATTCACAAGAATATCCCACTCTGTAGACTTGTTATTGAACAAAGGACACCCATTCAAAGCTACTCTCAAATAGTAATGAAAAAGGCATGAATATATATTTTCTCTAAGATTGATGCATGTGAACTCTATTATGGTGTATAAGCAAAAGTAAAACAAGATATCAATGAGGAAACTATTTAAGTAATTTTAAATACTAAAAGATATAGATTTACTTAAAAATATATATAGTTTACAATTATATTCTCCTTTCCAATAGTAACTCCACCAAAAGCATACAAAATTTGAAAACATGTAATGAATAACATATATCAAAATATTTAAAATAAATATGAGAATTTTTGTTTAGTTGTGTATTTGTATCAATTTATATATATATATATATTATTATTACTAAATTCTAGATAGATTCTTATTTTTCACTATTTGAGATCATTATTTAGTTCCTTTTTTTTCCCCAATTTCCTTATATAATATTACACCTCTTTCAATGCAAAAAGAGTCCATATCTAATCACTTGCTCAACCTAGATTTCATAGGCTTTTCCAAATGACTTATATTTGTTAAACCTTTCAATCACACAATTATCAATACATAATATCTCTAAATCATCAAAAACCAAAGGTCCATCTAATGCATGTTAAAAAATATTTAAATTATTTCACATAGTTAATATTTGCTAAAAAATTTAGAATTGATAGATCTTGTTAAAAAAATTTCTGCTAACAATTGAAAAATAGGATGTAAATGTTACCAACTCAAGGTCCCTATTCCATTGTGCAGAAAAAGAGCCTTTGATGGAAGGAGATCAAAGAATTGTTTCAATAAGATTTTATCTCCATCTAATCTCAATTGCATGAGTCCCTGAATGAGGAGTTGGTGAGATTCAAGCATAATTTGAGAAATTTGTAAATTAAGAAGATTCATGGTTTAAAAGTTAGGGCTAAAATAAATTGGCTAAAAAATGGAGATAAAGGCTTTGATTTCTTCTTTAATTATATAAAGGAGAAAAATGCTAGGGAAGAAATTGGATCAATCTAGGTGAATCATCAAATATAAATGGTCTTTCTTTGGTTATAAATGAATTTCAATCTTTCTATTAAAATATTTTCTTTGTTGAAGATAGCAATGTGGACTATAAAAGATCCCAAGATCATTGTGCACAAGTCATGCCTAGGAAAATCAAAGAGGAAGACAATGATTGGCCTACTAGAGATATCTCTAAGGATGACATTGTAAAGGATATTAGAATATATAAAAAGGATAAATCTCCAAGTATAGATGGGCTTGCTACAATTTTATTAAAAAAAGTTAACTAGATTAGGGTTGGGGTTAAGGTTCAATCAGGATAAGAATTAGTGTTAGGGTTGGGGTTAAGGTTCAATTAAGATAAGAATTAGTGTTAGGGTTAGGATTAGAGTTCAACTATAGTTCAAAGTTAGGGTTATGGTACAATTAGGACTACTGTTCAATAAGTGTTCCCTTAGGGTTATGATTAGAGTTATGAATCTACAATTAGGTTCAATTAGGGTTATGATTAGAGTTATGAATCTACAACAGGGTTCCAATTAATGTTCACTTAGGGTTTCTTTCGGGAGAAGCTGACATGGTATACAAGTGTATTTTATAAAATTAATATGTCAAGAATTAGTTGTAGATAATACTACATGTGATTTTTCATATGGTATTAAATTGTAGATTAAAATTGATAATAGATTTCCTTTCTCCTTTTGCATTGTAAGATACCATAATATATGGCCTTCAAATCCTACTCATATTTTGAGCTTTTCTAAACTATACAACACGACATCCAACAAATAATTTTTTTATGCATTTTTTCCAAGCACAAATCCTTAGAATTCTTAATGTCTTACTTAGGTTAATTGTTTATTGCAATAAATAAATACACACTAATATATATATTATGGATTTGAGGGAAAATATTAAAATATTTATATATATAGAAAAATTTAAATGCAAGGGATTCAAGTACATACCTTTGCTTTTGTTAATGCTGATGAAGTGCCAAATTTGATGACATGATATGAAAAACTGGAATATCTTTGCTCTATGTGGCACTTGAAATTTTCTACAAAACTATAACTAACTCTACCTCAACTTAGGACTTTGGACCTATTTTGCATCAATAAATATGAGCTTTTGACACATGCCTCCTAATCTATATATACAATATGTACTTAAATGCTCAAAATAGTTGTATAGTGTTGAGATTGGTGGATCTTTGGGAAGAACCTAATACTTCACCTTGTATCTCCCTATAGATAGAGGTAGAGATGAATATAGAAATGAGAGATGCAAAGGGATAAAAATGGATAGAGATATAGAGAGAGAGATATGGAGAAATAAATATATAGAGAGATAGGGAGATAGAGGGGGGATATATATATATATAGAGAGAGAGAGATATGGAAAGACAGTCTATATAAGGAGATATAGAGAGAGGGGAGAGAGAGAGAGAGATAAGTATAGGCAAAGATATTAATATTTTATTTTTTGAAAAATATGTAATTTTTAAACCATTTTCCTATATATTTAGTATTAAGATTTTACATCTTTTAAAAACAATATAATAAAATAAAATATAGTTAATATTTTATCACCACATACCCATATTAATCAATAATATATGTAAAACACACCGAGAGTTATTTTATCAAGATTCCATTGACTCTGAAAAATGCTTACATTTTCATGAATATGAATTTGAAACCAATCAATTTGATTTCATTATTGTTTGTAAGCCATTTTTTATCTCAATTCCCATATGTAAGGGTACACATTGAAATTTGAAATCATACTAACTTGTCTATAACAACAATTAACCAAGAACAATAAATTTAAAAGCAAAAATGTTCATCAATCATTAGATTTAGTATTGACAGCATCAAAGAAGTATATCATGAAAAAATGGCATTAACTAACTTAGATATATCTGTTGAAAAGGACCTTTTGTATAATGTGTGAAAACTTAACATCATCTTTTTTTTCATGCTTCAAAATGTTCAATTCTTTTGTTGTTACACCCATAATTTCTTCTGCCACTTCTTCAAAAGTTGTAATCCAAGTGAATGAAGTATGGTCTTCTACTTTGCATTGAAGTATATATTTATAATCATATTTAAGGAAAGTTTTATCACATCTTCCATAATACCACTGACCATTTTCATTAGTGTTTACCTTCTTTTTGCAATGCCTATCTCCAATTTTCAAGGGGTATGTTGTATAACAAAAAATTTATACCTTATTGAAAGATAAGGTAGCTTTTATCACAATCCAATAAGGTTTACCAGAGTTGGCAAGGTCTTGATCCTGTATTTGTGAGATACTAGGGTTAGGAACAAATAGGGTTAGGGTTGGGGTTCAATTACGGCTAGAGTTTAATTAGGGTTAGATTTCAATCAAGGCTAGAGTTTAATTAGGGTTAGGGTTCAATTAGGGTTAGGGTTAAGGTTATGGTTTGGACTAAATCAAGGTTAAGGTTGAATTAGGATAAGTGTTCACTTAGGGTTATTGTTAGGCTTAAGATTGAGCTTAAGATTTACTTATATAGTATTTTGGATAATAATAGAAACAATTTTGATTTCGATTTAATATTTTCTAAATTCATTATTGAATTTAAATCTTATAATTCTATTCTTCTAAATTCATTATAGAAACAATGTATGAGAATTTATTCTATTGATTTTGAGGGTGAAAAGCTGCATACATATAGGCTTCTATACATAGTATTTGTAGGAGAATGGTACTTTATTTTGAATTGCCCTAAACGCTATTTCTAGTGTAGAAGTTTCTTTAAATTCATTTTCATGTTATACTTATAATTGGCAGTTTATATATTTTACTTTCTATACACATATTTAGCAAGATTGGGGACACTAATAGAACCTTCACTCTTATTTTTAAAAAGACTAAGAAATGTAGCGAAAATCTCTGACAACATGAAAACCATGAAAATAAAAGTGAAATAAAAATTAAATATAGTAAAATAGCTAATCATGTGCCAAAGTTCTGAAAAGAACCATTTGTTGTTACTCTAATATGTTAGCCACCTACTAAATCACCAAGTGACTTGGCAAATGTATCATGCAATTGAGCACACATTGGGAATCAATGTGAATGATTCTCTACCAAGAAATTAGGACAAGCTTTGAGATTGAAGGACCCGGTTTTGTGGTGGTTTTCAATGAAGATTTAATTAGGCCATCAATAGGAACAATAAGAAAATAGATATAGAGGGAAAATAAATCCTAATCTCTAAGAGTGTTGTGCTAAGAATTACATACACATCTCATAAATTTCAATAGAGACATGAGACACATTTATAGAAATAAAGGAAAAAAATAGCTATTTAGATAGTTATTAATCTACAAAAGATTAGGACCTAGGTACTTCAAGAGATTAATAAAAATAAGTTTTTATTTATAATTTATAATTTTGAAATTATCATAGATGTAAAGTAAAGATAAAATATTTTTCAACAAAACAAAAAAAAAAGACAAACAAATAATGTGATTACTCAAGAATAACATGATATTGCAAAAAATATAATAAATAAAAGAATATGCATAATTGTACATGCCAACAAAGTCTAAATATAAATTTATCTTTATCAAAAAAATAAAACCTTTTAAATGACCAAAATTATTAAAA
>VDFB02247408.1:0-28601 GCA_007258455.2 Sequoia sempervirens
CAAATGTATGAGTAAAATGCTTTTAATGTAATGATATGTAAATGTATATATAGTTCGATCCAATAATACGTGTTTAAGTTTTTTTTTCTATATATATATATATATATACTCGCGGGAGTAATATGATTTCGGTTGAATTACAGCTATATATAATGCAAGAAAAAATTGTGTTAATAATTTATCTTTGACATCTTTCTGCGAGGTGCTGATGATTAACGATAAAAGTATTTAACTCGTCATTGACTAGTAATACTGTTCTCTAGTTCTATTTTATTTTTCTAATTTTATTAAACTGATATGCAAAGAATCTAATCTGTTCATTATTCCCTTGTACAGTAATTGTGGGCGACATTTTCCTCATTATATAATTTCTTTATTGTTAATTTCTTTATTGTTAAGAAGATATTTAGATTAAATGTTACAAGTGGTTTTCTTTTAGTAACTATTCTCTTACCCAACTTATAAAATAAATCCTTGAACTATTTTTCAAACTTTATTCTCTTCCTATTTCATTATAGTAAATTCTAAATTGTGTTAGCATTGCTTATCTTCACCTACTATTATTTTATTGTATTTATTCTTTAATTTTGGTTATTTAATTGTAATTTATAAGTTCTTCGTAGTAGGGCATTATAGTTATTATGTCTAAGACATGCAATTTTTCAAGGAAAATAGCTTGATTCTAGTATTTTTTATTGTCAAGTTGCATGAGGTTATTCTCCCTCCAAAAATGTCTGTTAGATGCATCATAATCATCATAATGTTTTAAAATTATCTATTTTCAAAGCCATAAAGAGCCCATAAGCTAAGAAGGGAGAAGGAGCAGAGCATCCATTGGATGAGGCTATTCTCCCTATAAAAATGCATATCAGATGCATCATAATCATCAAAATGTTTTAAAATTATCTATATTTGGAAATCTAAAAAATCCCAAAATGTCGCCATTTTTTACATTCACATTTTGGAGGTTATTGGAGAGCTTGAAAGGGAGTTGCATGCATTTAGAGGCTAAAGTAGAGTTTCTACTCTCCCTACCAAAACGCATGTGACAAGTGTGGGCAACTCGCTAGCACGTATGTATATCTACCCAAAATATATGCTCGCTCACACATATGTAGATCTACCAAAAATATATGCCATTTTTCCATTCTGGCAAGGGACTATGAAGAATTGAACGAGTATTCATTGTAAAAGGGGGTATAAATTGAGGGTTTTACAAGGGTTTTCCTTGCAAAAAGGGTTTTTATTTGATATACAAATTTGTTTATGTGCTTTTTAGTTGAGGGTTTTTTAATTTCACAATTTTAATATTCACTCCAAAACTATCACAAATCAGGAAAATTGTCCAAATTGAGCTCATGGGTGACTAACCCATTTTGTTGTTATGTGTTGAGTTATAAATGTTTTCACAAAAATATGATGTTTGAAAACACGCTGTCATTTGTCAACTACAATTAATGGCACAACTAAACCTACACATCCTGTGTGATATAAAAAAATTCATCTTTCATGTCCCTTCAAAACTTGTTTTTCCATTATAATCAAAACACACTATATTTTGTATAAGTATGGACACTTGACAACACATTGTGTTTCTAAAGCTCGAAAATAGGCAACAAGGAATACTCATATTTTGAAAGAGGCTTGTATATTGCAAAACACATTGTGTTTGCAAAACAACAATTTCCAAAACAAATATTGGGAAGCCAAATGGACATTTGTGTGTTATTATGCCCTCACCTTGGCATTTTGTATGGTATATTATACTAAGTAATAACAATAACAATAAAAAAATTCCTTAATCACAACCGTATGTAACCTAACCATGTGAAGATGCTTTACACCTAAACAAAGGTGCACAATTTAAATGGAGAATTACTCAATGTAAAATGATAAATTTGCATGTATCTATTTCTAGATTTGATTGTGTTAGAGCTTTTTTTCATCAATGTTTCAGATCACAAAGTGTGATTTGAAACATTGATGAAAAAATCTCTAACACAATCAAATCTAGAAATAGATACATGCAGTAATATGGATTGTGGAAATTTATTATCTTTAAAATGATAAATATTATATTCTTTTGCAAATATATATGATCTAATTACCAAGTATCTAAAGGTTCTTGTTCTATTTTGGGAGATAAATCATACCGATGTAGTGTTGGAGAAATCATCCTAAAATTAACCATCAATGATTCAATTTGTTCAAACCAAGAGTTGTAGCAACTCGTATTCAATCTAGGTGATGGCATTAGGTGGTGGGATCACAACCATATATATTTTTTTATACAATTTTTTGGAAAATTCTATAGCATGAGATTAATAGTTAAAGGTGTATTTAGCAAGGGAAATTTTATTCACTCTTTTCAGAATAAATGTTTTAGAATTCACCAAGAATTTTACATAATAAAATTTAATATAAATATAGAGAATTTGTTATGTATATTGTACATGATTCGATATATGACAATCAATGACTTAAGTTGTACTCCACATATTTTCACACTCATTTTTTGAATTTTATACCCAACACATTAGCAGAATGCAAAGCTTCTAGTTAGCAAATCAATATCATAGTCCAATACAATGACATGTAAGACAACATGTATTTTATAATATTAGTGATTATAAAGAGCACAATAAATAATTCATGCAACATTGTTTTCAACCATTTTATATCATTCTTGTTGGAAAAGATGTAAGAATTTATTAAATTATTTTGTTAGATGTGTCTACCTCACAATTCGATGCATAACCTTTTTTTACACTTTGTTGATTTGATTGAACTATAAAAAAGCCCCAAATTTAGATATTTTAATGATGTTCATGGGAATAATAATGTACGATATTATATAAAACATGTAATTAGAAAACACAAATCAATTATGAGAAAGATAATTAAAATGATGCAATATCATTATTCAATGGTTATTTGAGCATTTCCTATGTAGCACTCACACTTGAAGGAGGAAACATCATCCACATAAAATTTTGGGATATAATAGGTACACAATTTAATGTAATATTTATTTTATTTAAATTAAACTACAAATTGTTTGCATTCTCCACAATAAGCATCTCATTTATAAATAAATCGAAACTTCTAAATACAAAATAAATTTTGGAAATTCAATTGTCTAGTACACTTGCAATTCAAGCTATGAGAGCTAGAATCACTTGTATTTAGTGCAAATGCTTCACATCTCCTGAAGTGTCCTTCTAAATCCACCTAGCCTTGTTATATTCAATTTTGTTTCATCACCTATATCAACCACTTGGAAGGAAGACAAGTGTTAGTGATAGATTAAATTGGAAAATTAAAGATATTTGGTGCTACAAAGAATTCATTTTATTTCAAATTTCATTATTATTGGATTATATGTTGTGTTGGCTGTAACATGTTAGCTTGTACAAACATTAAACAAACATATTAAATTGTATAATGGTAACTTAATTTCCAATTTAACCTATTGCTAACACTTGTAATATATATAAACAATTATATCTATCATTTTTCCATTCTAGTGGAATTGTGAAGAATTGAATGTTCATTTGAATATATGAAAAAATCATCTATCCTAGTATGTTTTTTCTATTTTTTTCTTGTATTGGTAGTAAAGTGCATAAACTATTCTCCATACAAAAATACATGTCTTAGACATGATAACATAATGCCCCATCCCCATACAATGGTATCATTGCGAGATAAGACTAATGGACAGACATTGACAGACATTTATGTGTGTCATTAGCGAGTTTCATCACCTAACCTTGTATGATGAAAAAAACGTGTTTAAATATGCTTTCTATTTTATCATGCCTCTAAGATGCAATGTTTTAGGGATAATAGCCACATCGATACTAAAGATAATTAAATTATTCACATTATGTATTGCCACATACAATTTTCTATACCAATCCTTTCAAAATGAGCAAATTGATATCTAAAAATTCCAAATTTTCTATAGTAATGATTGATTTACCATTTATCTTTTTATTTCAATTGCAGTCTCCAAAACTCCACAAAGATACAAGCATCGCATTATCACAAGAAGTTTAATAATCTTGAACAATTCAAATGGAGGATGTCTACTATTCTTAGTTCACTATGATTGCATTGTTGACTGAAGATAACCATGTATCATTGTACACACAAATCATTGGTCCATGGCCAATATTATGGAAGACAAATTTTTACAGGTTAAGTAGAAAAAAGAACCAATGACAGTGTACTTGGAGTTGTATAGTACATCAGTAAAAGCATATGATAGAGGCCATCACTTGCAATAATAAAAAAGGGCACAAAATACAAACAAGAAGGATACCAAGTACCATTATCAAACTTCTATTTAAAACTTGTGTCTCTAAATGGACACCTAAAATAAAAATATCGGTATCATAACCATTGTTCAATGATATTGTAAACTAAACCATTACTTGTGTAGATGAATGAATGTATATAGAATATTGTAAGACACATTGGTTGCAAATCACGGTGTACATTGGTTATGAAAGAAAAAAGGTTAACAATTTAATGAAAACCTTGGTGAATGCCTCTGATTGATGACAAAAATAGAGGCTTATTCTCTCCCTACAAGAATGCATGTAGAAAGGAATGGAGCTATATGCAGGATCATCGCATGGGGCAAAAGAGCCCTTAAGTGGCAAAAATTTAGAAAAATCAAAAATTAGGAAGCACCCAACATAAAAAGTTTGAATAAGTTATCTATATTATTTCAAAATATGAAAGATATAATCTATAGAATTGAATGTAGTTCCTAAACTACTAGGTTTATTTTTTTTTTTTTAAATATGTATGTAATTTGAAAATTTGAAATTTCAATGCAATGAGTACTTAAATTTTTAGGAAAAATAAGAAGTAGATTAATGCAATGCGATACACCTAACCACAATAAAATAATAATATTTTTTTATAAAATTTTAGATATAAGTAGAGGACTCTTGAGATGTGATGTATAGTTTTTTGTAATTTTTTCAAGTAAATAATTAATTATGGTTTTATTACAACTTTTAAAATATAAAAACTACGTGTCTAACCACCTTAACTTGTCAAACTTCATGAAATTCAATAATTTTTTTTTTTTTTAATCATATGGTATGCAAACATGAAAATCTAATGCATGTTTCATATTGAAAAATGTGATACCCTTTGAAAGCTATATAGATTTTTTTCAATCATCCTATCAATCAAGACTTTAGTCGTAATTCAAATAGAAAATGAATAATAATTATTTATTAAATTCAAAGTAAACATAATTTATATTGGTGGAAAGCTGAGAATCTCCTTTATAACTATTTTTCGTTTAATCAATTTTGGGTAAAAAATAGTCGTCAACCACACACCCTACACATACCCATCATATCACCACTTTTTGGTCCATCATGATCCTGTACATACCCGATGATAAAATGCTGAAAATGCATAAAAAGCATACATAGATACATACATAACGAGTAGAAACAACACTAGTGTGGGGCCCACCAGAATGAGGGGATAAGAATTGAGATTTGGTAGCCCGAGCATTGTAGTGGAAATGAGGGAGATAATGATGTCATCAAGTTGTGAACATATTTTTTTAGTAGTTAGCATTGTGGGAAAGAGTTTCACCATAAAACTCACCAAGCTAGTGGCTTTCCTTTCTAGAACAAAAATGGGTAAGCCTTTCTAGATAATTGTTTTCCTACACTAGGTGAAATGAAAATCTTAGTTGCACTAGTATCAATAAGAATAGAATGGGTAAGCCAAAAAAAAAAACCTGGAGTTTCAATTGGATTCACTTGATACTCTTCCTGGAGATCATCCGCAGCTGCATGTATCTTTTTTTGGAACATTGCTTGCTAGGTAGGTAGTGGATTACCATAAGATCGTGACCCAAAAGACTTATTGGGACATTCTCTACTAAAGTGGTCACCTCCACATGTAAAGAATCCTAAGTATGGTACTCTCTTCCTTGTGCTTTCTCCATATTTACAAGCGTTCCCACCAGCATTGTTGGTATTCCCACCACTAGAACCATTTCTCTTTCATTCCCTTTTTGACTCTTTCCCACCATTGTGGGATCCTTTTCCCCCTTGCTTGGGTACATTCTACACAGATTCCACCTTCTTTGGAGTTGGCTTGTTAGGAACTTCCGCATGCTTCTTACGGTCTTTATTTTTCTGATGGTTGGTCATGGCCTTAAGCCTTTGCTCCTAATTTACCGCTTCCTCATATACAAGATCCATAGTTGTTGGTCTGTGCATATCCACCTCTCCTCTGATTTGGTTGTTCAGTCCCGTAATAAAATTTCTAATGCAGAAGTGTTCATCTTTATGATATATAATAACATAACACAAAATTTGGGTAAACTTCTCCCAATACTCATTGATCGACTTATTACCTTGTCTCAAACTCTGGAAATCCATGATTTTTTCATCATAGTAGAGTTGGGGCAACCATCTCTTATGGAAAATCTCAACAAATTCACCCCATGTAAACTTTTTTGAGTTAATATTGACAATGCAACTTTTTGTCCATCCACCAGTTAGAGGCTTCTCCTACTAACTGGTATGTGTCCCAATTGACTTTAGTGGTCTCAATGTAATTCCAAATTTCAAAATACTTTTCCATTTGGAAAAGCCACATCTTAGCTTCATCTCAGCTAGTGCTTCCCTCAAACTTGGGTGCCTAGGATAATATTCTTCATATATCTAGAAATTTTGGAAGCCATATGCTTCTTATTTCTTTCCTTAGATGGTGTAGGTGATTTTTCCCTCTTGTGATCATGAGTTTCATCATGCCCATGAGAAGATTTTTCTCCCTCATGCTCATTAACAGGAAATTCCTTCTCAACCGTAGATTTTACCCTATCTTGCTCAAGGTTTTCCAACCTTTCTAAGATCTAGTTAAGTCTAGCTTTAACTCCTATGGGTCCTTTCCCAACTTCTTGGCTTCTGCTAGGATTGGTTTGTGTCCTAACCATCTTCACAAGAATGGATTTTACCTAAATTTGAATCCATGTTAGATTTAATCATGTTATCAACTATCTTACGGAAAACATTAAAATGGAATTCATATACACATAAGATTAAGCACACACTTTTTGATAAACACATAATTTTATTCATTTTTTGAGGATTTCAATATCCTTTTGATTACATGTAGTGACTATTTAGATAGTCAAGTGGAGACTATCCCTTGGATTCACTCTCTGACACATAACTTAATGGAGTATATCCTACAGATTGAGATTGTTGCGCATCTCTCATTTATTCACACCTATCCTAGAAAGGATAGTAGCCTTCATATTTTTTATCTTATACATAGTTATGAGGTACATATCCCTCAGACTCGTTACTCGAGGAAATTAAAATTGCTTCCACCATTGGAAGAACTCTAGGGTCCCTACAGATAAATTTTGTATTGACACTTGCTTCCGAGGGCATATCCCTAGAAAGGGATAATGACTCAGACTTCTCTGGTGAGATGGAAGGTAGATAGTTGTACATGACTTCCATCTTCATCTTTCTCTTCACATCATTGATCCGAGAAAGTGCGTGACTGAATGTTTCAATGTCTCTCAACTAGATCGAATTGTCATAGTTGGTGCCCACAATTTTTGTAGTGATGGTCTCTATTTCCTTCTTGACCTTGAGGTAGTGCTCATTTCCAATTACTGACTTTCAAGCCATTAATCTGAGAGGCACCATCCTAGCACAAGAATTTCCAAACAATAGATAATGTTGAATGGAAATAATGATGAGCTCATAGGTTCTAGAGCTAAACCTGATAATGTTGATACCACATGTAACATGCCAATCATTCACTGAAGTAAATTTTTACTAATTTTTCACTGTGTGAGTAAATAAACTATGTAACAAACCATTGCAATACAAATTTTCCTTTTATTTATTTAGAATTCATGAACAAATATGCCATAAGAATATACCATAAGGATTCATTTTCAATATAATAACTTCATAAATTACAATATCTCAAGAATGTACACAATTACATACATAACTCAACTGAGCTTCAGAGCATATGATATAGATGGTCCACGATTCACCTTTCAAAACCTTTGATTTTGTCGCTTGTTGAGGATGACAAGCATCACTCAAGCATTTTTCAACCAACCATAGACTCATATGTGATCCCACACACATCTATCAATGATAGATCATGCCCTACCCTTTGACAAAGAGATTGGTTGAGTAACCCCATACGAAAAAACCACATTGAACTTAGTGTTGTGCACTACATGACTAGAAATTGTATTCCCTAAAATTTGCAACTAGATGCACTACATAGATATGGCGAACTGATAGTGGAGCCAAAGGTAATCACACTACTGTGGCCAAAGTATTCTCACTCAGTACTTCGAGTGAAGGTCACAATTCACTTACACTACTTAAGCTTGTTTTGACTTAAGGCCACTATATTCTATGCAAAGGTAATCCCTCCCATGGATAATCTCTTATCCCAAGATTCCCTATCATAAATCCCACATTATCTAATGTATTTCTACTCTTAAACTCATGTAAAAGTTCCCTCCCTTTGCTAGACTCACAATCTCAGAAGTTACCCACTAGCTATCTATTATAATCAAATAATTTAGCTACAAGCAACCCTTAAGATACCCTTATTTAATCATATCTATTATGCAATACTTATGACAAACGTAATCCTCTTATTATAGAGTACATACAAACATTGCACACAAAGTATAAACAACTTCTAGTTTCTTTTCAAAGAAATACTATTTTTCCCCTAAATACAAGTATTTACTATAACTAATTAAAGCAATCATGAGACAAATAAAGGAGAATTATCCTCATGTCGGTTATCGCTTATCCAATCGATTGACTACAATTCAGCTTTCCCAAACAAAAACTAGCTTGACCTTGATTTCTTTGGTAGTGCCTCAATATACCTCTAACCCTCAAGTTGATAAAATACTTCACTCAAAATACTATACTCTCACAAATACTCAAAACTCACACTCTCTAAATATAATAGAATAAAGTAGATAAGAATGCAAAGAAAATTTGTATGAAAATACTGAACACAATGACTAATGGATGTATCCCAAACAAGTGAGTTTTCTCTACTATTTATATAGCAGAAAAGAGACCTCTCAGCCTATAGAATAGGCATGAGTGTTGACATCAATTACCATGCATAACCACTCACTCAACTTATCTAAAAGGTGACACACAAATAAGAACATACTCAGCTAAGCAAAGCTATAACTCGACCTCACTAATTGATAGTATCTTGAGACCATTTCAAATTAGCACATGATGAAAAATTTGTCATTTGAATTACATCTGCAATGAACATATACAACAACTAGGATTCATAAGGTGGCACCAAGGAAAACAGATCTCTACAATAGTTGGTGAGGTTTACTACATATTTGAATTATTCAATATCAAATATGCAACACAAAACTCATGTTGACTTATTCAAGGATGAGTCGATTTACCTCATTAAATGGTTTGACCAATTCATTGACCTGTTGTTCATTATCTTGTACGTATTTATCAGTTGTTGATACTTACTCAATGACATGGCACTTATAAGTTTACTAAACTGTCAAATATGATTCTAAATAAGGCATCGACCATGTCTTATTACTTATATCCACTTCATGACTATAAAATTGATTTGCAGAATACTCGCCTTTAATGTGTGGACAATGTGAGTAATATTCAACCTTTAAAATATAGTCACAAGTATAATATACTCGGCCTTTACATTTAGTTAATAAATCAAACTCAAACCTTGCCAATGATGATCAACTTCAAAGCATACAATTACCTTTAAATATGTAACATATATATATATATATGCATATCGACACACACACACATAAATATGTATATGGATATATACATTAATATATATTCATATATTATATGACAATAAAGTGTGTATACATTCAATAAAAAAATGAATACTACCAAGATAGCAATCACATATTTATAAAAATATATCGATTGTGTACATACATAGATACATACATATATATATGCCTCTATGTACATGTATACATATGTATACATATATCGATACATTCATATGGGCATGTCCGTTTTCCATCATACATGTTTATTGATACATATATACATATGGATATATGTATATACGTTATAAATATATATATATATATATACATATTTGATTCACACACCGAAGTCATAAACAATTACTATTGTATTGATAAGAACCTACGTGCAATATATCTATGCGTATACATTTACATGTCATTAGATCCATTGGATAGTTCCATGTGCATAAGCAACTCATGCATGAGTGTCCATAGATATACGTCTACCTATTTATCCTCATGTATGTTTTCCTTCATGCATATGGTCTATCATCGACATGCATGTTTGTACATATACATATTCCATGTATGTATTACTCATTGATACAAGCATAGTAATAAGGAAAGAAATTGCAAGCTCAAACATATAAACATCACCCAATAATGCATTCAATAGTAAACAAGACTCTTACTAATGTAGACACATTAACTAAGGATGACTTACCAACTCCCCACATAATAACTTGACTCAATTATTCTAATGTGGTGTGTGTAAGATCAGATAGGTTACGTTACTGGTTACCTGACCAAGATCCTCTCCTAAGTGATACTTCCCCTCCACTTGGAGGAATTGAACATATACCTACATTCACTAACATATACCCAAGGTAGTCATCTATTCAGAAAAATATGTATTTCACATAATACATCTCCAAAGTTAGAATATCAAATCAATATCCATCCATTCACATATATGAATTTCTTCACATAAGATAAAATGAGACAACATTCATTCATAATGCACTGATAACAAAGTGCAAGCACAATTTATTCATCATCAAAATCCACATTACATTCATATTTACCCTACATAGTAATAGCAAATAGTAATAACACAATTGGGTTGTAACATACTCCCCCCTTGTGAATCACCATCCTCAATGATTTTATGTAGCAACATAAAACAAAAAAAGCATTCAACATATTGTTTTTAAGATTTCTTGTAAGGGTATGTGCAGGATCATGAGGGGCCAAAAAGTGGCAATATTATGGGTGTTTGTAGGGTATGTGGCTGACGACTTTATTTTTATCCAAAATTGATGAAATGAAAAGGGTTTTTAGAGGAGATTCTCAGCTTTCCACCAATATAAATTATGCTTTAATTTGAATTTAATAAATAATTATTATTTATTTTCTATTAGAATTATGACTAAAGTCCTGATCGATAGGCTGATTGAAAACATCTATAAATTTCAAACAGTATCACATTTTTTGAATCCAAACATCGTCACATTCTATGCTTCACATACTATAGGATTAAAAAAAAAAATAAATTTCATGAAGTTTTGACCAAGTTAAGGTGGTTAAACATACGAAGTTTATATTTTTAAAATTTGTAATACAAAAATCATAATTAATTATTTACTTGGAAAAAAATTACAAAAAATATGCATCACATCTGGACATGGGTCCTCTACTTCCATATAAAAATCTTATAAAAAATATTATATTTTTATTATGGTTAGAGGTGGTCGAAGACACCTACTTCTTATTTTTCCACTGAATTTAAGTACTCTTGTTTGAAATTTCAAATTTTCACCAAATAGATTTTATTTATTTTTAAATAAACCTAGTAGTTTAGAAACTACATTCAATTTTCTACAGATTCTATTCTTACATATTTTTGAAATAATATAGATAACTTATTCAAATTTTTACATCAAGTTTCCTAATACTTATTTTTCTGAATTTTTTGCCACTTAAGGGCTTGTTTTTTCCATGATGATCCTGCACATACCCATAAGAGAGGGGGACCAACCATGTTCAAGGCCCTTGGTCATAGAGAGCCAAGAGTGGAAGGATTCCCTAACTTACGTCAGCTTAAAGGTATTTTTAGAGATGAAGGACGAGAATGATGAGGACTATGAGGTCCTTCAACCACTTTGAAGACTTGAGATTCAAGATGGGGCTAGGCAAGCCAGTTTTCGGGTCCCACACTATACCTCAAAAATCTCTCTACCCGAGGACAAAAGTGTGGTTATGGGATGATAGTGTGGCGAATTGGCATCTCTTAGGTGTGTTGGCATCCATATGACCAAAAAACTAAAAAGATAAGGTGAACCACTAGAAAGTAGACTAACATCCTAGCGAATGGTTTTTCAGAGAACAAAAAATCACTATGAAATAAGAAATATATAGATGAATGTGATAAAGTAAGTAGATTAAAGCTAGGGTGACAAGAATGATCTCACAAAGGTACTCATTTTCCAGCTAGGTCCAAATGCATGTCCACCTGCACACAAGAAAGAGGGAAATTTGTTGGGGTAGTATAGGGGCTTGCCTCAATCAGACCCTCGTTTTGTTGTTTCCACCTCCACGGACAATCAAGTTTGCAAAAAGGGAGAAATATATGGTAAAGAAAGAAATGAAATAAAGAACACAAAAACACTACAAAATAGTAAGGTGCTACCCAACCAAATTGTAGAGGAGAGGAGTAGAAATCTTACCACCTCCAACAAGAGCTAACTAGCTAATGGAGGAGAAAATGAGAGGACTCAAGCCCCTGCTGCAATGGTGTTGTTCCACACTTTCTCTACGGAGTTGACTGAGTGTTGTTGTTGCTACTATGGAGTGTCAAAGTGCTGCTAAAAGTGCTAGAGAATGAAAGAGTATGCAAAAGAGGATACTAGAGCTTGTAAAGAAGATGGATTAAATGCTTAGAGAATGTGTAGAAGATGAAATGCATGAAGAAGGAGTGAATTTGAAGGAGAGAATAAGGAAAATGACCATATTTGGGTTGGTTAGCTTAAGAGGGTGTTACAAATTGACCTCCAATGGGAAGTGTAACACCTCTATAGGCTCCAGACACAAGAATATGGTAGGGATGTAAGTGTGTCGCCTGAATGTTTATTTGTCACATGGTCATCCCTAATAGTTATTCCTCTGCCAATGCACAAAACAAACGCCAAGTAGAATGAAGGTAGTGGGCTTGTGTGGAATTTAGCCTTCGAATTTGGTTTTCTAAAGTGAGGAAGGGTAAAAGGGGAATTTGCATAAGGGGTAAAAATTCGCTCCTATACATTTTTCCCCCACTTTAGCGAGCATGAATACTGATCAGTGCATCGGTAAAGTAGATTGAATAAGTAGTAAGGTTAGAAATGTATACTTGAACCATCAAGGAAGCAAACCGTGATTTGGAAAACTCAACAGTGCATGACAAGTAAAGGACTTCATAGCCCTGCAGAACTATTAAGTTGAAGAATAAAAGTTTCTTATAGGCCTGTGAACCTGCAAGGAGGAAACCCCCAAGATCTCTCACATGAAGGAAGCCCCAAGAAGAAAGTGCCTCACAGGCCTATAGACCTACAAGGAAGGTGTCCTCTAAGATCTCTCACATGAAGGATACCCAAAAAAGTTCCTTACAAACTTGTAGACTTGCAAGGAAACATCCCCCAAGATCTCTCACATGGGGGAAGCCAAGAAAGTTCCCTATAGAATCGTAGTCCTATATTAAAGGTGTCCTTCAAGATCTCTCACACGAAGGAAATCCAAAGAAAATTTCCCTACAGACCCGTAGACCTACAGGGGAGCCACCCCCAAGATCTCTCGCATGGAGGAAGCTCAAAAGAAGCATCCTACAAGTCCACAGAACTACAAGAAGGTATCCCCCAAGATCTCTCACATGGAGGAAACCTAAGGAAAAGGGACTCCGCAAATTCAAAAAGTGGCTTCACAGGTGCACCTGTGAAGCGACATGTTTACTCGCAAATAGAACATGTCAGAAAGTGGCCACACAAGCAAGTAAGTGGACAGTCATGCAAACCATCAAAAAGTTGGAAAATTTCAAAGGGGTCCTTTGGGAACCCAGCGCGAAGAAGGGGTCCACTCAAGGGATGCACTATTTGAAATTAAAAAAGAGATATTTCTTTCTCAAATCGATTCATCATCAAGAAATCCTTTTTAAATATGTTCACTTTATCAAGGAATTCAAAAGGAACAATATGCCCCCATGTGAGGGAAAGGTCAAAATTGTTCCCACTTTAGAGGAAGGTTCTCAAGTTCTTTCTTTATGAACCCATGATGAAGGAAACACGTTCTGTTAGGGTTTCAAGTCTAGAATGTGATTCTTGAAAAGAAGTTTGTGAATATTCTCAAGAAAATATTCGTTGGTAACGAATGTGTTTTCTAAAATTCAAAGTGTTGTAGAAGTGGAATTTTCACACATGAAAGGGACAACTCAAGAAAAGAAGAGAGAAAGATAAAGGAAAAGCTAAAGATAAAAGAAAACACAAAAAAAGGGCATAGGGCTAGCCTGTATTTTTGGGGTTAAAACTGCTCATAAATATATATGTATAGTAATAGTATATAAAATTAACTATTATCAACCCCCTACTGTATCGGTCCATGTGAAGAATGCATGAGAAGACAAAGTAAAAGTGAAAAATTGGGTCAACATGGAAGGGAAGCCTAAATGTCCCCAATGCTTTGCATCATCCCCAATTTATCGAAAATCAAGTCACAAACATGGAAGAATTATGATACAAATAGAAGAAGGTTTATGACACAAAAAACATGCTTATATCTAAGCACCAACAAGGGTAGAAAGGGTCATCCAAGAACACATAGCATGATCACGGGGCCTGAACACATCACAACACACACACATTTATTCTAAAGATAAAGAAGGGGCCTCCCCCTAACACTGATCGACCAAGTGGTTGTCTACTTCCCACTCTAGATCATCCTAGGGGGAAGAATAATGAGCCTGTAGTGGTGGACTATTAAGGGGAGGAGCATCCAACCCTCCCACAACAAGGACTAAGGAAGTGGGCCCTGCAAGGTCCTCTCCATCGAGCTCTTGTGGAGCTAAGGTCAATGATTTCACAAATTTCGTCGACAAGGACAAAACCTCATCCAAAGAGTTAAACATGCACTTCACATGAGTGCCATTTTTTACCTCAATATAAATAGAATTTTGCACCCAAGATTCATCACTAGGCTCTCCGAGTGATTTGGGAGTGATCACGAAATCAAGAGAAACTGAGACTGGTTCCATCACTAGGAAAAAATAAGTGGTGCAGGAGCACCTGGTGGATTTCATGCCTCCATGAGGCCATTTTGTAAAATTTTATTTAGTTTTATGTTTGAAGCATGTAATAAGGTCATTTAGACCATATTTAACATGTTTGAGTCAGTAAATAGGTTATTAGGCAGGTCATGAGTTCATTTTGCAAATGTTGTCATGTTACAAAAATGCAAAATGGGAAGATGAAGGATCAAGGTCAGTTAGTAGTTAAAAGGTTGGTTTGTAATTGTTGAAACAAGTTTTAAAAGGTATAAAAGACCTTGTATGTTCAAACCAAGGGTTAGAGGTCGTTTGGTGATAATTTGAAGCAATGAAGTTCACAAATTTTGCAAAATATGAACATTACTTTGTTGTTGCAGTGAATTGTACAGAATGTACGACCTTTATGGAATGATCACAATGATTGTATGTCATAGTATTTTTTTTCTAGATCATTTTTGTTTTTGTCTCACATGATTTCATGAATAATTGAGAAAGTTATGGTGTTTTTAGTGAAAACTGCTAAAAACCCGAGCTAGGGTAAGCAGTGAGTTGAAAAAATTCATAACTTTTCATCCCACTGATAGAAACTCTTAAAAAGTGGTAAATTGGACTATTTTTAAGTTTAATTTGATTCTACAAAGTGTCAAGAATACAGGATAATGTTTGGTGTCGTTTGTGTGATGCCCTAGGTTGGAAAAGCATGATTTTTTAGCAAATATGAAGCATGGGTGTTAGAGTTAGATGAAATACTTATGGAAATCGATTTGTGATGGTTTGGTGAGAATTTTTAGGCTATATGGGTGTGTTTTATGTATTGATCAGGTGAAAAGAGGTTGGGAATGTAGAGTTTCAATAAACCCTCCTAAAACTAGTCTAAATGAGGGTTTTACGGTTTGGTGACTTGGTGGGCCTATCTCCTAATAAAATTTGTTGAATTAAGGCTTGTGTAGCCTGGTAAAGGTTCTGCAATAAATTTTTGATTATGGAAGAAGGTTTAGATAGGTGTTTCTTTGTAAAAGTGGCCTAATTGGCTTAAGAGGGCAGTGTAGCAACAGTGATTTGGAGGTGATGGTCCAAAGTGACCTTATGTGTTTTTGAAATATATTTTGTAAGAAGATAATGGGTCTCTGAAAAGGTAAATGGTTTGTGGGTTTTTGAAGTATTTTGCAAGACATGTTTAAGAAACTAGATCTACAGGCCTATAAGGGAATTTGGGAGGCTGTGTGTGAAATCACCCTAGTTAGGTTTTTGCTATTTGAAGGATTGTTGAAAATAGTTTGAATTGTGATTATTGGAATGTTTCCTCCCTAATGTGCATCAACAAGTCAGCATGGGACCACCTTCCAGGGAAGGCAGGCTCCTCTTATGTCTTCCATTGCTGGAAGGACCACTCTCCACTTTTTGCTCCATCGGGGGACGTGAACTCTCCATAGAAAAAGTAAGAGGTACAGAGGAAGAGGAGGTAGAGAAAACCTCATTAGACACAACCAAAGTGTTTTTCATATCTACGAGTTTTGGGAAAAGCAAGACATCTGGGAGGGACAACAAGAGAGGAAACTCCACTGAAGGAATAATGAACAGCTACACCCTTCTAGGGTCAGGCACATTCATACTCACAATGGAAGCTAGGAGTGATTCAGAATTGGACTGAAGAAAAGTAGAGGGGAGGAGATAGGAGGATGTAGCTAGAGGCCCTGACACAGGGGCCGTCGTCTCCTCTTCCTTCCTCTATAAGGAGACCTACTCAGCCATGAGAGCCTTTTGTCAGTGCTTGCGCTCACACATAAGGAAATTTTGGCAACTCTTTGAACCAGAGGCCAGAGGCCAGACGGAACAAAAGGCACTGCTCATCCAACGAATTATCCACTACAACCATTTTCAATGGAGGAACAAACTCCTGAAGGAGAGCAAGAGGAGAAAGTTGAGAAGTAGTAGGGGGAGTCAACTCAAGTTCCTTGGCAGTGGGTCTCTTCTTGGTCAATACTTTGGGAGCAGGAGTGATAGGAGGCCGCAAAGGTCGATACAAATACGACTCTCCATAGGGAACTTTTCCTCTACCATAGAGGTAGTACCAAGGTCCAGGCGGTTTAGTAGGGAGGTCCAATATCTTGATCTTGGGTCTATGCCAAGGAGGGATCATCGTACTGAATAGGTAAAAGCCAGGCTTGCTCATCCAATACTCCTCCCAAGAGAGGGGATCAGATGAGTCCTACTGAGAGGAGGCAAGCTTCTCCTTTCCTTTTTGAGAAGGAGAGCTAGTTGGTTGTTGTGCTATAGGAAGAGCCAATTTTGGTTGTCCTTTGTCCCTGGTCTTGTAATTTACATAGTTCTTGTAAAGTAGGTTCATTCTTGGAGGAAGCAGACCAACTAGAGCAGGCCAAAAATGGTCTAATGAATATCCCTCACAAGACACCAAAGGTTGGTATCTAGTGTCATGCACTACATGCACAACACCTTCATGTGAGAATTTTAGACATTTATGAATAATGAAGGTGATTCCATTCATAGAAGCTAGCCAAGGTATGCCTAGCTTCATCTTGAATAGATCTGACTCCAGAATAACACCAAAAATCATGTCAACAGTGCTAGATGCAACCAGGACAAACAAAGATATCAAGCCATATGGTTTCAAAAAAAGACCATCCTGTGTATGGATAGTAGACTTCATTTATTCGTATTCTTTTCTATCTAATCAGTTAAGACACAACGTCTCTTCTGTGATAACATTCACTCGACTCATGGGGTGTACTAAGAATCTTGTCACAATATTACCATTGAGGCAAGTGGGAATATAGAGAGATGAGGGCTTGTTATTTAGGGGTAAGTCCTGTGAAGTGAATGTCACTTCTGATGAATGAGTCATAGGTTGTGCGGTAGAAGTAATCATAACCATGTTAATGTAGGCCTCGGGCTGAGTGATAGAATCAGTGGGATCGACAATCATATTAGTAGAATGCAACAAAAATAGGTTCTTGTATATTTGCAATTCACTATTCACTTTTTCCACCGATTTACTTTTATTTTGTTTTCAACCATTGAGAGGAATAGTGCCATCCTCGATGCAATCCTATATCTCATGATGCAACACATACAATGTTTGATATCATGTCCATTGACTTGATGGTATTCACAGTAATCACTTGCATCATACCAACTAGGGTATGGTTCCTTAAGAGGTTTAGGGTTTGGAAAGGTTATGATCTTATCATTCACTAAATTTTGCAAGATGGAAGAATAATATTCGGCTAACTTTGTAAATTTTTGGATGTGTTTGAGGCCATTTTCATCTGTAGTGGCTTCTACATTCGCAACAACTTTTCCTATCCTAGATATTGATGCAATGAACTTCCCTTTAGAATGGGAGTGTGAGGAGGGTCCCCTGAACTGAACCATTGTTTTTTGATACTCACGTAGGGCTACACACAAATGCATGAAAGCAGGGTATTTCATAATGAAAAAATTCTCTTGCCAAGGCCTTTGTAAGTTCCCTATGAATACCTTTTGCACGTTAGAATCGAGTAGTAGATACGAGATTTGCAGGAAGAGTGCTTGATACCATGCGATGAAGTCAATAATCTTTTCATTATCAATTTTTTTGCATCAGACGAGATCTGAAAAGGTCATCTTCAGCCTAATGTTAGCTTGGAATTGTTGTAGAAATTGGTTTACAAGTTGATCAAATGAGAAAATAGAATTATTAGGAAAGAAACAATACTATTCAAGTGTTGTATCCTTTAGAGATTGAGGAAATAATTTTTCCATCAATGCATCATGATGGAAGAAATCTATACACAAGGCATTAAAGGCGAAAACATGTGTTTTTGGGTCCCCTTTGCCGCCATAGTTTTTGAATTTAGGAATCTCCATTCCTTGAGAGAAGGGGGTGTTAAAAATTGTGACTAACAATGGGCTATGCTGGAAGAAGGGTTGGAAGATAGGCTGGGCAGAGGCTTGGGAGAGACTCACAAACTAGCTTTGTAGCTTACCCATATTCTGAAGAAGAGTGCTTAGAATAGGCTGATTAGAAGATATAGGGCCAAAGGAACCTCCTCCAAAACCACCACTATAGCCACCACCAGAACCACTGGTGTGACCACCACCAGAACCACTACCAGAGCCACCACCACTACTAGGGCCTCCACCAGAGCCACCACCATGACCTCCACTAGAACCACCTCCGCTAGCACCACCTCCAATATCGAAGCCACCGCCACTACCAAAACCTCCACTACTCAGCATGCCAAAATCTCCACCACTAGAGGTGATAGGAGGGGTGAAGCTGAAGCCTAAAGGGATCTTGTTTACTTTGATAGTGTTAGGTCCCTCACTGGAAAAGGGAATGTTGATCAAGGGTACGGTATCAGTCATGTATACAAATGTGGGAAGCATTGATAGTCCTAACTGTCTCTCATGATCTTCAAAAGTGGCTCCTCGTATAATATTAGGATTGTTTGGTGGAGCACATGCATCAATCAAACTAGAGAGAATAGCCAAGATTTTTATGCATCCTCAGTCTTTTCCCATAATATACTTTAGTTCATTGATAACCTAGGTGGCTCTTTCCAACTTCGGGTCTCTTTCCAAGTGATGTTCCAATTCACCCAACCCTTTGTTGATGGTGGAGACATATTCTATAATAATGTGAACAACCTCATGCTCATCTACTAATGACGATGTATCAGATGCAAGAGGAGAGGGGATGTGGTTAGTGTCATCATAGAATCCTATCTCGCCCCTTAACAATAGTTTCTACATGGCCAGACCAACAATAGGACTTGAGAAAAGGCCTATAGACAAACCAATAGTGACGTTTGTCCTTTCTATTAGAAGCTATCGTATACTTCTCCTAAAATATACCCATAGGTTGTTGATTGGGTTATGATGCTCATAAACCTTCACAACAATTAGGTACACAACAACCACAAGGTACAAGGAGAAAAACCTCAACACCAATGGAGGAATAGACATTGGTTCATGTCAAGTTCACCAAAAAAGTAAGAGAGGGGGACCAACCATGTTCAAGGCCCCAGGTCATGGAGAGCCAAGAGCAGAAGGCTTCCCTAACTTATATTAGCTTAAAGGGGTGTTTAGAGATGAAGGACGAGAATGATGAGGACTTTGAGATCCTTCAACCACTCTGTAGACTCGAGATTCGAGATGGGGCTAAGAAAGCTAGTTATTGGGTCCCACACTGTACCTGAAGAAGCTCTCTACCCGAGGACAAAAGAGTAGTTTTTTGACGACAACGCAGTACGTTGGCATATCTCAGGTATGTTGGTGTTTTTACGACCAGAGGACTAAAAATACAAGGTGAACCAATAGAAAATAGACTAATGACCTAGCTAATGGTTTTTAAGAGAACAAAATAACACTATGAAATAAGAAATATATAGACGTGTTGGGTGAAAATTATGCAATCACCTTTTCAATAGATTACACAACTTAGATTTCAACCATAGTTGTGTGAGATAGAATCTCTCCTCTCAAAAAGGGGAGGTTCCCTTCTTACTATTAACAAAAGATAAATAAAACTAATTAAGTATTTACAAAATGTACACTACAATTACAAGATGGGGGGTGTGTCACATTCATGCTTCTCTCTTTTTTCAGAGAATATGTTTTAAAATACTCCATGGTTGATAGTTCTGATTCAAAATAACTTCAAAATAAAAACAAGCAGTAATTCCAATACCTCTATCTTGTCAAAGAAAAGCTTAGAGATACCAAGTATGATAATAATACCAATAAAATGAGAAAGGAAATCTCATGAAGCCACAAATTTGTTTCATACCTTTTTCACCAATGGATCCTTAAGATATGTAACATTTGTCATATTAGAAGCACAAATTCTTCTAGATAAAACCATTCCACAAGCAACGTGAAAAAATGCAAGCACAAAGTCTTGCAAATAATCCACCAATGATTACTCAAACATAAATGTCAATTCAAATAAATAATGTAACATGTACAATTTACATTATTTTATTGAAATCCCTTTAGATCTCATCTTTTAATCACTACCAATATGATCAATCCACAAGATTATCGATTCCAACATAAATTTTGGTATGCAATTCTCTTCTTTATTGATCATATTTTCATTCACAAACATGAACACAAAGTTTCACAAATCTACTTCAAAATGGGTAGTATTTCATTGCAAAATACTAAAGGAAAATATTACGATAGAAATCCCTCTTGTTTATAAAAGAGAGGGAAGATCAAATCTAGGAATTAGTTGAGTAGAATTAAGAAAGTGAGGTGAGCTAATTTAGGAAAATCTCACCTAAATTTGACTAAGTCAAAATGTTGTCCATCTCTATGGAAAAACATCTCATATTTTACAAGTAATTACATTTGCTAAAAATACATTTAAGATTTAAAAAAATATTTATAAGATGCATAAAGGGAAGCATCAAGATATTCAACACTGACAATCAAGAGTCTTCATGGTTCCTTGCTTTGGGCATGGAAGTATTCATAGTTCTTCTTGGTCTCCTACATGAATGCATCATCTGGACCAACTATGTAATCTATAAGGGTGTGAACTCTTGTGATCAACCTTCTGGTAGATGAATCAATTTTCTTGCACCTATGGAGATGCATCTTGAGATTATCAAGAGTTAGTTGCATCCCATAACTGACATGTATTGAGGCTTTTGAAAAGTTGGCATCCTCAACTTGCTACATGACAACTTCTTTGTAGATCTTGGAAAGTTCTCTTGCTAGGAGGAAAATACAGTTTTCTTCAAGATCCTAGAAACTCCTTGATTACCTTCTCTAGGATAGCACGATGTCCATCGACATCTTATTAAACATGGTGGAGATCTTCAATAAGAGATTTGATCTCTTTTTTCTATTGGTTAAGAATAATTTCTACCTTATCAAGCTCTGATTTGAGCTTGGATATTTTTGTAGCATTTTCATCTACAACAATTATTATCTGTGAACCATCTTGTATTAATTCATTAATGAAATCATACAATGCTATACTTTTGGAGGCAAACTTGGGAATTTCCTCATCATAGCTGCAACATACACCAAATAAGAAGTCATATATAACTTCAAAGTGGTTGGCACATTTATTAGTTGTTCATGAATTTTGTCACTGATTTGTGTTCCCCAATCAATATAAGCCTTTTTTCTTCTTATGATCTGAATGTATTCATACATCCAATCCTAAACATGAGATGATTCAGGAAATCCTTTGACCCTTCTCAGGAAAGTGATCATATGCATGACATCCTCTTTGAAGTCACTTTGTGGAAGCACTTTCAACCATCCCGAGATAGTATGTCTTGGTTCTTTATACTACTAACTATTAATCAAGTTCTTATCCTTGGTTGGATCTGCATCATAAACTTCTAGTGCTTGTTGCATTGAAATATTAGTGTATCTTTCCATGTGTGGAACTCTCAACACAATGCCAAAGAAATAAGGGTCTAGCATCAGCGTTTCTTGTTCAGAGGAATCTATCACATTTTTGCTCTCTCAAATGTAGTGCGAAGTGACTTGGAGAACAAACTCTGTGTGATGAGAAAATGCTAGAAATGTGGACACCATATGTAAATTGATATTTACAATGGCTAGATGACACCATATTTTACAAACAAGGTCCTAATGAGCAACCTCGGTGTCCTTCCACCTTAGAGATCACCACGGTAGGTGGATAGATGCCATGGTACTTGTATTTCATTTTGCACTCTCTTATAGAAGATGATGGAGGCTTATTGGTTGTCATCTAGAAGCAATTGGATCAAAAGATGTCACCTTGAGGATCACTTGGATGAAGTCTGGAGAAAAAATGCAAGGATGTGAATCAATAGGTGTTAGCAAGAAAAGTAGCATTGGGAAGTGTGAAGAAAGTGAGCACTATGGAGAAAGTGTGAAATGAGAAATTAGGCATGGAAAACAGAACATGACTGAAGAAATGATGTTCAGAGTGAAGAGTAAGTGATTTGGAAGTGTTTAAGACAAAAACTTCCAAATGTGTAGGAGCACTGAAAATCAATGCTCCTACACTTAGAGAGATTATTTTAGTTGTAAGGGCATTGAAAATCAATTCCCTTACATGTTCAACATGTAAAATTGTAAAATGTGTTAAGGCGTTGAAAATAAATGCCCTGTCACTTGGTCTTAGGAAAATTGGTGAAGTGCAATAGTAGGCTTTTTAAGCACTTTTACACTAAGAAGAAATTGAGCTACATGTAGGAGCAATGATTTTCACCCCTCCTACACTTGACTTGGAGTTAGTGAAAATTTTGATGTGATGGCAGCAAAAATCATTGGTATGTCATTTGAATGTCTTGGAAGATTGGTGTTCGAGCAGTGAAATTAACCGCTCAAAGATCTGTAGGAGTCCACATTTGAATGGAAAAGTTCAAGTATTTTCCAATGTATATACATACAAATTCAAGACTTGGTGAAACAAAATACGGTGGGGAAAAATGCCTAAGGAAATAAGGAAGCTGAAAAAAAACCTAGGGCTTACATTTGTAAAATTAAGACAAAAGTTTTATCAAAAGCGAATATGAGCAGGGTGCAATAAAGGAAGAAGAAATGGTGCGATTACAAGAAGAGGAAAAATGATTTGATACATAAAGAGTCTTGAATCTTAAACAAAACACAATGAAAAGATTTGAAATGAAATTTACCGAGCCTCTGAAAATGAAAAACAAGAAAGACTTGATGAAGAAATAGATGTGACAACATACCTGGAAGAACTCAAAAACTGTAAGCTTAGAACAATGAAGAAATCTCCAAAACCATGAGTTGTAGGAGGATAGAGAGTTCCTAGATTGATGAGGAATGAGAGAAAGGTTAATTGAAATGAGTTTAGTTTAACCAATAATCACTTTTCAGTGATTTAAAATTTCATAAATGCAACATAAGTTGTGCATTAATTATGGCACTTTAAGTTGCAAAACTAGGAAATATGCACTGGCAGTGAAAATCATTGCCCACACATTAATTTGACTAAATAGAGAAAAAGTGAATGAGTGGTAAAAATCAGTGCTTGTGCACTAAAGAATTCCCTTGAAAAAAATGCACAAGCGCTAATTTTTAGTGCTGCACTTTGAGGACTTAGAAAATTTTGCAACCTCAACATGTAGGAGTGCTGAAAAATTAGTGCTCCTACACTTTTGCCAATTTTCACAACTCCCAAAAGATGGAAGCTGACAGAGATGCTCATTTTTAAGCTCTTTGAAAGATAGAGGGGGGAGGACACTCAAATAGACTATTTGATATTTTGGAATGTGCACTTTGAGGTGGATTGAAATTCACCTTGTTTTGCATGCTTGAACATCACGAACCTATGAAATGAACAAGTTTTGTAGGGGGTTATCCATGAATTGAGCGCTGCTAGATTCCATGATAATAGTTAGATCCTATTGGAGATCTTCCTTCAATTGTTGTTTAAAACAAATGAAGGGAGAAGAAATCTAGAATTCAAGTGCCTTTATCCATCCATTAGGTTTCGAGTCAGGTGATGACAAAAAAAAGACTTAAAATGAAAAGACACAAGGAATAAAAGTAGAAATATTTACATTTGAATGCCTATCACTTTATTGTGTAAATTTTTTGAGATATTTCCCACTATGAGGAAGGGAAAATGGCATTCCATCCTTGTATGCCAATAGGAAACTATTTTAACCATGTACCTGATGAACCTTGAAAGGTCCTTTCCATAATGAATCAAACTTTCCGTGCATACCTTTTGGTTCTCTTTGCTTGTCCCATAGGAGAACAAGATCACCAATTTGAAAATATTGAGACTTGGCCTTCTTGTCAAAAATATTTTTGACCTGGTTCAGATGTTCAACGATACGGTTATCCACCTAAACTCGATTCTCTTCCAATTCAAAGAGATACATAATACACTTATCAACAGAGTTATTAAAAGTCTCATCCTCAATTGCCTTAGGGCAATTTTAGGGTTGGAAGTTCCAAGGTTATGGGAATTTTGGCATTCAACCCATACAAGAGTTGAAAGGGAGACATACCAATCACTCACTTTGGATTTATTATGTCTTCCCACAAAGCATCATACAGAGCTTGTGCCACAAACATTGACTCTCATCCACCAACTTGTGGATGATAGTCACCAAATTCTTGTTGCTTGAATCAACCTGACCATTACCTTGTGGGTAATATTTAGAAGAGTGTGACAAAGTTATGCCATTTTTGAAATAGAACTCAATGATCTCATTTGATGAGAAGGAAAAAGTGTTGTAAGAAACAATTTTGTTTGGCACACCAAACCTGGAAATGATGTTTTCTTTTAAGAAACTACATACCACTTCAAAAGTAGAATGCTTAGTTGGAATTGCTTCAACCCACTTGGTTAAATAATTAGTTGCAGTTAGGACATAGGAATGTCCTACACATGACAATGTATTTATTGCACTGATGAAGTCAATTCCCCACTGTTGGAAGGGCTCTTCAATAACAACTAGTTTTAGAGGTAAACCTCCCAACTTCGGCTTACCTATGAACTGTTGACATAGTTCACACTTATTCACCCAAGAATACACATCTTGAAAGAGTGTGGGCCAACTTAGTACTTCGCTCTCAATATCTTGATAGAAATCAGTAGCGCTGAGAAATGTACTCCACACGCTAAGTCATGATATGACTTTAGCAATGTTTCTTGTTGTTCTTGATCAACACATCGCAAAAAGGTCCCATCCAATGCATTCTTGTACAAACCGTTGTCCCATAGGATGAAGTTTGCTGATTTTAGCTTAATGGTTCTTTTTTTCCTTTGAGGTCAAATGATCAGGACATTCCCCATAAGTGAGGAAATGGGCGATGTTGGAATACCATTCATCGGTTGTGCTGACAAACAAGACCATTGGAAATTCACTTGAATCTACCTCTTCATTTTCTGAAACTTCTTCATTAGGATTATTTTCAGCGATGAGCTAACACAATCCATGCCCACGTATCAAATTGGTAGGTTTGATTTCCATGTCATATTACTAAATCTTGGTGATCCAATTGCCTCTTTTCCTTCCAAATTCATGTTGTGTTAAGATGGACTTAACAGTTGAATCTAGGACTAGAACTTTAACATGGCTATTTAGAATGTAGAATCAAAAATTTTTAATAGCTTTGACCAAAGTGAAAAGCATGTTTTTCCATCTAGGATAATTTCAATTCATAATTATTTCGAGGGCAACTCATGAGTGCAATAGGAGATTCAAAACCCTCACTATTTTCTTGCACCAGAATCACCGAAAGTGTACGCTTGGAAGCATAACTATACATGATGAATTATTTGGTGTAGTTAGGGCAGACTAACACTGGTGCGTGAGCAATGGCCTCCTTGATGTCATTGAATGCAACTTTCCCTTTTGTCATCCAATGAAAAGTGGTAATACCTTTCATCATATTTACAATATGACGAGTCTTTTCTACAAATTCTGGAAGGAATCTTTGTAAAAAGTTCACCTTGCCAAAGAAGGAATGGACAACCTTCTTTCTTGATGGTAGAGTAAGTGATTTGAGATTGTTGAATCTTTCTGAGTCAATCTTGATTCCCTTCGTGGACACTACATGACCAAGAATTTTTCCTTCTGTAACCCCAAATATTGAATTTTTTGGGTTCAAGGAAATACCATGTTGTCGACATCTCTCCAAGATTTTCCTTAGGTGGTAACAATGTTCATGACATTGTTTAGAGAACACTATGAGATCATCAAGATACACCATGATAAACTTACCCATCACATCATGAAAAGAAAAGTCCATAGCTCATTGGAACATGGCTCCAACATTGATGACGCCAAAAGGCATCCTGCAATATGCAAAGGTACCCCATGGCATTGTGAAATTTGTCTTGTGTTTATAACTTGAAATAACTTCAATCCGGTTTTAACCAAAGAAACCATCCATCATGGAGAGCATCTCATATTTGGTCATGTTTTGTAGAACTTGGTCCATCATTGGAAGAGGATAATTATCCTTAAGTGACAACTAGTTCAAATTTATGAAATCCACACAAATATGGATCTCACCATTTTTCTTACGAATGGGAACAATATTTTATGTCCATGTTGAATTATGGATAGGGAATATTATTTGAGCATTCAACATTTTTTGAACTTCCACAAGGATCGTTATAGAAATTTTTGGGTTGTATTTCCTTTGCTTTTGTTTATAAGGAAATGCTCCAACCTTGAGAGGAATATCATGTTGCACCTCCTTTGGTCAGAAGGATTTCAAATCTTCATATGAATATGCTAAGACATCCATATACTCTTGTAAGAACTAGGAAAATTGTTTTCTTTCTTCAACTATGCAACACTTGCCAATGTTTACCATCTTAGGATCTGCTTCAATTCCTAAGTTTATATGTTCAACCTCATTAGATGAATCAAGTCTGAGAGTTGCTTCTTAACATAGCGATCATTCTTATCAAAAAAATTCTCTAGACATACCAATCCTTTGGGAATTTGATTACCTTTGAGCTACAAGAATTCTTCACCCATAGCTAGATGCATATCAAACATAGATTCTCAATGTGGAGAATCGCTTCCTTCAAAGTACAATTCATCAAAATTTCCTGCCTTCTCCAAAAAGGCACCAATTTGATGATCGTCATTGAAAATTTTCTATTTCTCTAAATTATTAGGAACATTTGGGTGGAAAACCATCTCGATGGTATAGGTGGAACCTTGAAAGCCTTTATGTGGTATCAAGAGTGTGGCTGAAACTACTAAGGAATTAGATCTAGTATTATATTCCCTTGGAACTACAGATATATCAAAAGCCTCAAATTCCTCAATGGAATCCCAAAAAAGATTGTGATAATGCGTAAGCTCCTATCATTTTTTTGTTTGGTACAAATTTCTTACCTAACATACTATCAATTTGGCATCACCTTGTACATGAATATTTTTTATACCTTTCTTTAGTGAAACTTGCATTCCTAATAACAAAGCTTCATATTCGGTAGTGTTATTAGTGTTATCAAATTGTAATTTGAAAGAGAGAGGGAAAAAAATTATTGTAGGGGAAATGAAAACCATTCCTACTCTAGAACCAATTGAAGAGAAACTTCCATCAAACTTGAGTAACCAAATGCCATTTGGGTCACCAAGGCTGATAGTATCAAGATCTAAAGATTCATCATCTGAGATAGACAACTCACCTAATGATGACTCATTTGTTGTTGAGGAAGAATCATTTCTCTCCAACTCATGGCTGGTTGAAGATTCACCAACCTTTTATGTTTGTAGATAATATGTTCCAACACCCAAAGACTCAAATAGAATTTGAGCTCTTGGATCATTGAATTGAGTAACTGAAAATTTTGACTCCATTTTAGGAATCAACTTTTGCATCATGCCTTTGACAGGCATCCTAGCTTCAAACATGTCCACTTTTAGTTCACCTCCAACATCCTTATAGAAATTGCATCCAAGGAGAATTTTGTAAGATGCTAGCATGTCGTCTACTAGAACTATCATCTTT
>VDFB02247409.1:0-17395 GCA_007258455.2 Sequoia sempervirens
AAATGTTATGATATGTTATTTCATGCTTATTATATGATATATCACAGTTTAGAAATAGATTTATGCATTTCTTTTCTATTTGGCATAAAGTGAGTTTTTTTTAATAATTCCAATTTTCGATCTTTTAGTGGTAATTCCTTAGAGATTATGATGGGAACTTCTATGATTTCTAAAAATACATTATCTTTATATGCCCATCCTAAATCCTCTATTATTTATCCTTCTTCATATGATTTAAATTGGGCCAAGACATGATGTAATACATGCATGATCATAAAATTGCTACTTTGATTGGTTTTACTATGGAACCTTTTATATTTTCCAATGATGAATTGTCTTTTGAGTTTCATAGTATACATTCTTATCATTTTATCCCATACACATATCATGTCCTCCAACATAAGAAACTAGATAACAAGGAAATAAATGAAGAAGAGGAGCTTCATTTTGGTAACTTTTAATCTCTATTTGTATCATTTTAGAATTGTGTCAAATGATTTAAAAATTAATCTAATACATGTTTGAGAAGTGTAGAAAAAGTGAAACCCTAGGATTTGAACTCTAGGGTTTGGACAACTTTTCCTAATGTTTCGTTTAGAAATGGAGGTGGCAAGGATTTGATTGGATTTGATAAAGATATATGATTGACTTACAACCTGAAAGGTGGGCCAACCTTCCCTTGACCAAATATGAAATGGACCTAAGGATGAAATGCAATAGTTCAATTGACCTAGTGATGCAAATGATTGTTCTAATACAAAAATAGCAAATTTAGGAAATCACAGATAGAAATAGACTATAGAAATGGATTGAGAAGGATGTTGTTCACTTGTGATATAAATTTAGAGCTAAAAATGTTAGAAATAGGCACCCCAAGAACCACTGTCCTTGTAGGGATAATTCAGATATGATTTCATAGTCCCCTGGTGCTAGATTAGGGATTTTGTTCTCCACCTGTCGCATTGTTGAATCACCATCGGATAATTATGTAACTAAGTTTTTGTGAGTTGACACGATGTAGGGTTTGATTACAACAATGAATAATTGATCTCGAAACTTTTTCCAATCCTCTTCATACCCAAAACCTACACATTCAAAGAGCGAGGAAGGGTTGTGCCATCTAGGGGCTTGCCTTAGTCAAACCCCATGTTAGTGTTTCCACTTCCACGATGACAATTTCAATAATAAAAGGATAAATGATAACAAGAAATGATGAATCCACAAAGTGTTGCAACTCATCACCCTTCAATGGATTCCTTGAAGTACTAAAGTCATACAAATCTCCTCAAGACTTGAATCTTGTTTGCTTGAATTTATTGGAGACCTACAAAAGGTTAGCCTTCACAAACAATGATAACATGAACATGCATAAACTCACATATGATTTGACATGATGCTTGGATCTTGAATTACTACACTAAATCACTAAAATTTTGCTCTTGATTTTCTTGATAATGCTCTTGACAATAATTTACACTTGTTGCTGGATGGATTTCAAATGATGTAATATCTAGGTATTTATATGGAATTATTATAATTTCCCGAGAATTATTTTATAAAAAAAATCTTTATTAACTTGATGTGAAATCTCCACCCAAGGGAGATGAATGGGAACATGTCAAATAGGGTCAAGAAGAGGAGCCATATTTGGTTGAGGATTCACCCAAGTTGATGATCCTCTTGAAATATTGGTACATGGATTGGATATAATCTCAACTCCCCAAATCATGAAGGTCAAATGGTCTTTTAATAAATAGGTTGTCATAGTTCTCGTCAATTTTGGTATAATTTATGATTTTTCAACCCTAAATTTTTCAAGAGAGCATGCTATTTTATCTACCCTTATTCTAGCTTTGAACACATGATGGAAAATGGTGGAACCGTAGCTTGTAAGGGTAAGTGTCAAAATGTTCACATTTCTATGGGAGACCACACTCTCAAATTTGACATGTGTTTCCCTTCCCTTAGGAGGTTGTGACATTTTCTATTAACCCAATAGGTTCACACTCTTAGTCTTATCTTGTGGGAATTTTATAAACTCTAGATTTAATTCACTAATAATGTCCAATAACACACCTTATGATTACTCATGTCTAGTTTCATTAGTCTCATTAGTTCCCATCACATGGAAATGTTACTCAAAAAAGAATCTCATGGGATTATTGCCCAACATTTTACTATTTAGCTCATGGAATCCTCTATGTCCCAACCACCTAAGGATATATAGTAATTCCTATCTCCCCATACAATTATATTTTTGGAATCCATTGGATTACCACCATGTCAACTTGAAGATCATGCCTCTCAAATTCTACCTACGAGTACACCTCCAAATATCCACCCATATTAGTACCCATTTTTATAAAATTCTAAAATCAAGAAACTAACTAGGAACTCCTACACCAAGGGGTTATTTGGCCTACTAGTAGTCCTTACTCCACCCTAGCCTAATTGGAGCACATAAAATATGTGTCTTGGCACCTTTGCATCAAATTTAATGAGATAAACCAAATTAACATCAAGCATAAATTTCCCACTTTATTGGTAGATAAGCTCTTAGATGAACTCCATGGTGCTCATTTTTTCTCTAAATTGGACTTATAGTATAACTATCATTATATTTTCATCATAGATGAGGAAATCATAAGAACTAACTTCCACACTCATGATGGTGATTATGATTTTTTTTCATTCCATTTGTCCCCACTAATGCATCATCCACATTTGAGAATGCAATGAGTAATATTTTCCTCCCATTCCTTTAAAATTTATCCTAGTCTTCTTTGATGATATCCATATTAGATTCACACCTAGGAAGATCACCTATTGCACTAAGATCATGTACTCAAAATTATTGTTTCTAAATAGTTATATAGCAAAATATCTAAATGTTCCTTTGGTTAGGCTAAGATAAGTGATGGGTATATTATTTTTTATGGATTTAAGGTAGTTCTCACAAAGATTGAAACCATGTAGAACTAATCAAATTATTGTGGTAGTTCTTAGCCTCATAGGATATTATCATAGATTTGTTAAGGAATATGATAAAATTTCCACCCACTCACAACCATGTTGAAAAATGATTCATTCTACTAGTCCCCAACTATTGAAGCAATCTTTGAGATACTTAAGCAATCTATGTGCATGACACCAATTCTTGCTATGTTTGACTTCTCCAAAAAATTATCATTATAAGTGATGCTTTCATCTTTGGATTGGGTTTTATTCTAATGAATAAGGGTAAACCTTTTCTTTCACAAGTATGGTCCTAATTGAAAAAAATATTGCATATTCAACCTATGATAAGAGAATGCTTTTCATTCTTCATGTTGTCCATAAATGGTGTCAACATCGTGTCAATATACACTTTTACATTAAAACTAACCATCACAAGCTCAACTATTTTTTGGATTAACCCATCTCTTCTTCTAATGAATATAAGTGGGTCACTATTTCTTAGGTTATGCATATGAGATTAACTACAAAAAAATGCCACAACAATTGGGTATCATATGCCTTATCACATTAATTTGAAGATAATCTTAATTTACATGCCTTATCATTACCCACACCAACTTGGATCAATGAATTACAAGATGTATGTCAACAAGATCATCACATTCAACACCTCATCTAGTATATTTATAGTCATAAAGGTCATCTAGTGTTGGCCCCCCAATCGACTTTGTGAAATAATTTTTTATCTAAATTTCATGCCACCCATTTCGTTAGTCACTTTGGTTTCCTCAAAACATATGGAAGGTCACATTATATTTTTTGGGAAGGTATAAAAAATGGCATCAAATAGTTTCTGTTAGAATGATATTTGGACATGTCAAAACATGGTTGAGTCATTTTTTTGTTGCTACTGGACATTTTCATAGGTACTAGCAATTAAAAATGCCCTAAACATCCTTAAAAATGATCCTCAAGCACTAGAATTGCTCGCCAAGTCAACTTGCAACAATGTAGAGATGCTTTTGCTATGGAGGGAAGTCAAAAATGATTCAAACAACACCAAAAATGTTGCAAGGGCATGAGAAATGGCTTTGGCAACTTTCGGGAGGTAGAAATAACAATTTGCAACTTAAACATGGCTCCAAAAATGAGCCCCAAACTCTTTCATGTGATGAATTTTTGTTTTAGTGTTGCTTGCAGAGTTTATGACAACATTTCACTTTGCATCCTTTTTAGTAGAGAGAAACAAATAAAAGGCCATCATATATCTCAAAGGCATCACATGTTGGGATGTTTGAAATGCTTAAAAAACTACAATACATTGTAAATTATGAGATGTATTTAGCTAAAAGTTAATCCCACCTCAAGTTGCAAATAAAACTTTGACCAATCACAACTCATCATTGGACCCAAACCTATCACAAATTTTCTTTTCTTTTCTCTTCTCCACTCACAACAACCTTGGGTATAAGGCATGCAATGGCTACACACTAAATATGAGGTTCAAATATTTAACCTTATAAAATTTAAGTGAAACTCTTGAAGCTGTGAACACAAAAAAACAACCTAAAAAACTATGTTAGAGTAAAGCATTGGAATACCAGTTTCTTGAAAATAGTTGCTTGAAAATACAACAGTACATCTAGCCTTCCAAATATGTAAAATAACTTGTCTGATAGAATCAACAATCACATCTTTATGCAACCCAAATCCCAAAAGAGCATCTCTCCAATTCCACTTATGGTGAAAAAAACAACATGAAAATTATTAAAGATAGCATTCCATTGTTTCTTAGCAAAGGTGCAATCCCAAAAAAAAAAGTTTTGTATTTTAATGCATCTTAGTCTATCTCCAACCGACAATTTATGATGTAAAACTTTCCAGGCCAGCAGTTGAGTTTTCGCATCAGCTTTGGATTTCCATATTTGTGCACTCATTTTGGTCCACTTCTTGGAACCAAATCTGCACTTCCATTTATGATTGAGACGAGGAATGATCTTCCAGTGAGGCAGGGGAAGAAGATACATATTCTTTAGTGGAAGATAACTAAAATGGGAAGAAGACAACCATCTCCATCTCTAGGAGTACAAATTTCATAGGTAACAAATTTAGGAGTAGGTTAATCAACTTCAGAACAACTGCAATATGAAACTATGTGTTTTAGCTTATATTAGTCTCTTGTTTTGTTGGGTCATGGCCATATGTTGACTTTTTGTATTTTCTTGCATAACTGTTGTATGAACTTATGTAAAGTGACTCAACTAAAGTATTTGCCTATTGTTATGTTGGGACATGGTCTTATGTTGGCTCATTGTATTGTATTATTTTTCATTTTCATTATATTGTAGTTGTTATTCTTTGTAATCTTGCTTTGATCAATACAAAAAAAAAATTAAGTGAAACTTCATTTCACATGTTGTTCACCTCAAGATAATTAAAATTTTAGAACCTTTATTCCACCCTCCTTAAAAGCTTAAAATATTTAAGAAAATGTTTCAATTTTTTTCAATTTTGAAACATAGTGTAATTGGGAGTTCAATTTCCATGCAAACCGAATGACAGAACTGATGCCACAAGTGCATACGACTTCCAAGAGACACAAAAAATTGTAAAAGGTTGTAATCAATTATTTAGATCCTTGCAATGTCGCCAAAAGTTGCACAACAAATGGATTTTCAAAACATCCTTTGTAAACTAGGCCTTCTGATAGGCCATTTAAATTTTTCTAATTCAGACCTCGAAACTTTTCCAATCTATATGAAATTGGATCCAAAGGCTAGTGAAGGCAAATAAATAACAGGGTTGTTTCCAAAATAGAGAAAACCAAACTTTTTCATGGGACCTTACAGACTCACTCCAAAATGTCGACACATTTAAATATCGACCAAAACTCATCTAGGAGCCACAAAAATTGGTAGGCACACTCTTGGTGAATTATAAAAAAATTCTGCCAACTGGATTTTCATGATGAGCATTGAATTTTAAAATTTTAATATCGGAAGTTTCAGGCCAACTAGATGCCACATGACTCAAAAAAAAGTTTTGTTGCCAATTCAAGGACAATTATGCATTAGAAATTCATCAAATTTGTAGGTGCCAATAGTGGGATCTAAGGATGAAGGATATATACACATATACATGAAGATGTATATGCATGTATATCTATATTTATATATACATATATATGTATAAACACACATATCTACAAAGATATATGTACATATATATGTGTATGTATATATGTATGTATCGATATATACCTACGTATATCTTTATTCTTCAATTATTAGTTTCTAGCAACCTTGATTATGTTGTGTGTGTTTATTAGAATAAAGTGTTGAAGTAGACAATTAAAAAATGATATCTTTTTATATGTCATTTTGGCTTCCTCTCCATGCTTCTCCATCTTTTAATGAGCAAGCACGACAATCTACTTAAAAAATTTCCTCATCTTAATGATGAATTCGTGAGTGCATCTAAAAAAACACAATATTAAAAAATCACTACATAATCCTTTATCCATAGCATTTTCAACATTATCAAAGACTATGAAAATTTGATGTTTCTTATTTATGTCAAGGCATATCCAATTTGAAAGAGGGCAAAACTAAACATTTCGGGATCAACATAGTCTTACTAAGAGCCTGATCTACCATCAAACAAATCTCACCATCATTTCTCACCATTTTTCAACCTATTTTCACCATTTTTTGCTTTCTCCACCCTATTGAGCCCACTCCAACGCTCATTGTTCATTTCCTTCTCACATTCACCGCTGGCTTTATCCTCATACCCACATTTATTTTGCCCTCTATTTTCTCCCATGTTTTATTTTGCTCAATGTTTTATTTTCTCTAACCATTTTATTTTATTTTCTACTATCTTCAACACATATGAGTCTCGGGAGCCAACCATCTAATTTTGATTTGGACATTAATTATGAAGAGTCTAATGAATTTAATTTGTTTAATTTGATTTTTTCTTAATAAATTAATTTAAATAATATTATATTGAAAAAGCATTATATATTGATTATATATGTATGCTAGTATTTAATAATATATTATATAGAATATAATACACACTAATAAATAAAAATATAATTTAAATTTTATATATAATTACATAATAAATTTGTGTTAAATATTTAATATATTTAATATAAATATATATTTTTAGAATATAATAATATTTTAAAAATATATTATATAATTAACATTATATATATAGTTTTTAAGTTTCTCTTTATTTATTTTTAAAGCTTCTCTTTGTGTTAAAGACAAGATCTTAATAAGAGGCACATTTAGGTTTTAACATTATGGCATCCTTTATTGTAAGTATAAATATTACTTACATCCTTTATCTAGCATAAATTAGCACCATTATATACTTATATTTTATATAATAGAAAATAATATAAACTATTAAATACATATATAAAATTATTATATTTTTATATAATATACAATATAATTATATTTTATATATTTTATATGAATAGACATAATATATAATATAATTATATTTATGAAAAAAAAATAACTCCAAAATTTTATTCTAACTGGATCTTCCACACTTTTTTCCGCATACCCATTGCACACTAAGATGCAATTAACAGATTGCTAGTTATACATTTTATAATTTAAACACTAAAATGTACAATAGTTACCAATCTTAAAGTCCAATTGAACTTTATATTTCAATTAACTAGTTACAAATCTCTGAAAGAAACATTCATGATTTCATACCTATAAACAAACATGTACATTTGAAATTGGAAAACAAAACACACTCACACTCACTTTTGTCATGAGCTATCTTTTTTCTAGTGAACATTATTATACCTCTTTTGTAAACTAGGTATATTTATGAGCTAGAGGTTTTTCTCTGATTTGACTGTGTTCGTTTTTTAGAACATTACATATGTCTTGATTTTTGTAAACAAGACAGTCAAATCCAAAAATCTCTAGCTCATTATTATGGACTGTGGAAATCTAATGTCTTTGATAGGTATATGTATTTAAAATAAATTTTATATTTTGATCATTAAATAACGACCATCAATTTTTTTTCTAATAATATTTTAAAAATAATTTATTAATTTTTTCAAACAAAATTTACCTAATCTTATATAATATTTCTAAAATTCATGTCAAACTCAAAAAGTCGGTAGTAAAAGTTAAAAAAGGAAAAAAGTACTTGGACAAGAACATGTGGGGGCCGAAAATATTGGTGGGATGTGTCCGACCACTAAGTGCTCAAAAGTTTCATTTTGTACGCAAGCGAAGTCAAGTCAGAAGTGACGTCACTGCAGACGTCCAATAATTTAATTCCAAAAGCTGCCAAATTCGGTACCACACCACAACTTTCTTCACATCATATCAAATATTTATTACTGTCAACTAAATAATTTCCTGCTTCTCAGGCCACGAATTTCAAACTAACTAGTTTTTTAATAGTTATTAAGAATTGTGTGATGTTTTGGTAGGATTTAATTTTTTATATGATTAAAATATTGGATAGTTAAAAAAATTTATTAATATTTAAGATTAATATAAGGGCAGGGGCTGATTGGCTAAAGCATCCTGTTGTAGGTAAGAGGTCACAGGTCTAGTCTCCCCAAATCCATATTATTAGAGGGCATGTTTATAGGGGACAATACCGACCGACCGCCTAAAAATAGAAAAAAAGAAAGAAAAAAGATTAATATAGTAAGCAAAAAAATTGCATTTATATAAACATTTAAGCTTATTGAAGATTCAAAAATAAAAAATAAAAAGATTACCTAATATAGTAAGAAAATAAATTCTATTTATATAAACATTTAAGTTTTGAATAATTAATTTATATAAATGAGTTGGAAATAAAATTAAATATAGTATTTACATTGGTGAAATATAATCTTTAGGTGAATTTTGGAGATATCAAAATGATTTGTATGTTAGTATTTTAAAGTTTATTTATATAATTATATTGGAATCTAAAAATTGATTATGTTATGTTATGGTTTAGATTTATGCTTGTCAAAGTGAATTAATATTTGGACCTAAATTTGTACCAATGGAATAAACTTACTAAAATTTGACTATTAGAATCTATTTACCTTGATCTTTTGATTTACGAATCAGAATAAGGAACTAGCAGTTTTTACAAACATGGTTGGAGAATTTGTTGAATCACGAGGGTTGATGTTCTCCTTAGTTAGGGTCTTAGATAGACTAATTTAACAACTTTGAAACAATGATTAAATACAAGTATGTAGGGATGTTTGAGATAATATATGCTTTTATAGAGAAATTAAATTTATCAACGATACTACTATAATTATATGAAGAGGATTAGGGCATGTGATATCTAAGCATGATTTCAAATGAATAAACATGAAGGTCTTTGGATACAACAAAATAACACAAATAAACACAAGTGTCAACTATAACAATTCACAATGACTAGGAGGATAGATTCAATAAGATTTAATTTGAATTTGAATATTTCACAACTACATTAATGACAAGTCAATTCTACACCTATATATCTGATCTAAGATGAGGAATCGGGGATGTAGGGATCGTGATGGTATTTTGGGGATAAATGATAATGGGCTCAAGATAAGATAATGTCTAAGTTGGATCCATGCAATAATATGCCACTTGTAATCTTTTTATTGTATAAAATACACTCTAATCAAAATGGGATTAAAATATAATGTGGAAGGGTATGAACATTACCATTTTTGAACATCATTATATTTTTCCCTTAATTTAATATTGTAATGTGGAAAGGGATCTAGGGTCTAAATCACACCTTTCCTCAACATCACTTTTGAGAGGACACAAAGATGATCATAAAAGACCACCTGGTTACTTTCCTTAAGGAAGAGCTAGAATGGTTGATCGGGGTTTTGATCCTCTTGTGTGAGGGTTGATTTAAGAATTGAATTGGTTTGATTAGGTAAACTAGGTCAAATAGGAAACTACAACAATCTGATATGAATACAAAAAACACAAAGTTGATAAACAAAAATTGAGAATAGTAGAGCAGAGGATAGAGACAGAGGAACATGGCATTCAAATCTGGGATGGAACTATCTATTCAAGGGCGTGGGCACCCTAGATTGAGAAATGAGGGCTTTTGGAATATTTGAACATGTATCGGTTGGTTACAATATGTAGGTTCTCTCCTATCGGATTTAGCTTCAAAACTTTGTTTGTTGATGAATAATCGATCTTGCCCTAATTTGATGAATGAATGTGCTTGAATGCTTGATCTTGATGTCGAGTCTTCAATATTCTACAAATCCACTTAAGCTCTGCCACTTGAAAGAAAGAGAGGAGAGGAAGGGTTGTGTCATATAGGGGCTTGCCTAAGCCAAACGCCAGTTTGGTGTTTCCAACTCTACAAAAAACTATGATGATGTTGATAAAGAGTGCTTACCCTAGGTTGGGTAGAGGAAAATGGATAAAATAAATGATAAATCACAAGTTCTACAACTTACCACTCAAATTTCCTTTTCTTGATGGACTAAAGTCATGTCACTCATCTCATGCAAGGAGGATTTGATGCTTCATTAAAGGTCCTACAAGTCTTAGTACTCACAAAACAATGATTATAAACTATGAAATAAATCTTGCATGATGTATTGTTAACATGAATCTTGATTGATGAAAATTTTGTAAAATGATGTTTATTCTACTCTTGAATTACCTTGACTGCTTTTTAGGATGCTCAATTGGAATTCAAATTGCATAGGTGTTCAAATGGTGAAAAAGACTTATAGTTTTTGCAAGTATGAAGGTGTTGTCATTGATGTCAACTAGAAGTCTATTGACTGGTGTTGTCATTGATGTCAACTATGGGATGAAGATGTTGAGGATATTGAGAAAATTGTGAAAAGAGGAAAACAAGTTGTGCGTGTGTAGTTGAGACCTTGAGGAAGTGTTGTGTGTACATGGAGCTATTCTTTTTGTTGCAAATTCTGAAGGTGAGTTTGAATGAAGTAATGAGCTAAGATGATGTCACTAGTACTCGGTTTCCAAGTGATTTTGAGAAAATTTGATAAATAGAGTAAACTGTATTGTGCAAGTGTTCATAGCATGCTCCGATATTGTGCTCCACATTCTTTATGTGTTGATGCTATGCCTATGCAGATCTTATAGGTTATTCGAGATTGTTAGAGGTTAATATATTTAGAATTTGGGTTTCTAGATGTTGTACAGTGTGAGATATTTTCACTAGTGTGTGAATCAGTCATTTAGTGATATTTTCTATGGTCTTGGAGAAATATATTTGCTCTGCATTTTTACACTGATTGGCTTCAGGTTGTATAGATTTGGGAAGTTGCTTATAATGCTTTTATCTTTTTGTATTCAAGTTTTTACTTGATTTGGTGTAGTACAGTGTAAGTTTCATTTATCAATATGAAATTAAGGGTTACTAGTTGTTCTGAGTTGAAGTATTTGTATGATGTGAACTTGGATGAAGTGTTTGATGAATATTAAGTAGTTCATGGATTATTCTAGATTGTGTTCAAGTGAATTATGTTGTGCAAAACTTTCAGCTTGATTTAAGGACCTAATGATTATGGTGTTTTGTATGGGTGTTGGTTGACCTTGTGTTTAACACTACATGTGAGGCTTGTAGAAGCATGTTGAGACCTATTTGGGTCCTAATTAAGGATTTATGTAGGTTACCTTTCCTTCCTATCCACCGCAAGAATGTTTAGATACCAACCTATTTTGAATTTATATGTATAACGACTAATGGCCAACATTGGAGAAAGTTTTTGAGGCAAATCTTGATATATTTATATGTATGGTGTTGATGCAAGAGGTGTGGATGAAAGAGTAAGAAGCAAGATAGATGTGAATGATGTGTGTGTTGTGAACTTGAGTAGAGAAGTGTGAATTTCATGTTAGGGTTCTTGAAGGTAGTGAGTTGAAGGCATCTAAAATCTTTCATGTGAGACTGCTAAAGTGTGTGAGCAATTGCGATGGATTCCTTGTTTCATTGAGAAGTGTTCTCTGTGTAACATTCTTCTATCTTCTTGTATTCTTTCTGTGGTAATGAGCCCCTTTGTACCAGTTTTGCTTTACTTATATTGTGAGCTAATCCTTATCGTGGTCTTTCCCTTATTAGGTTTTCCACGTAAATCTGGTGTTCTCTTGTGTATGGTGTTGTGATTTTAATTTTTTTTATTTGCAATTCATGTTTAATCATACTAATGGAATAAGGGTTTAATGAATGCTTGTGGATTTGATTACTATAGAGGCTTTTGAAGGTTTAATTTTCTACAACTGATTCACCCCCCTCTCAGTTGTCTTGTTCATTCCAACAATTGGTATCAAAGAAAAGTTCCTTGATGAAGACCTTAACTACTTGAGGTAGATTCAAGAAGGTGAACAAGATTGCTTTGGAATATCCTAGATTTGATAACTCAGATTATGCATTCTGGAAGACAAAGATGGAAGGATGTTTTTCTGCTCAAGGATATGAGATTGAGAAGGCTTATCAAAATACATATACTCCACCTTCAAATGGTCCAAGTACAAGTGCATAAATCAAGGTGCATGAGATCAATGCTAAGGAAAGATTTATTATTGTGAATAGTCTTTCAAATATTGAATTAGTTAAAGTTATCAATTTAAAGTCTGCTAAAGAAGTTTGGGATAAGTCAGAAAGCATTTATGAAGGAGATCCGAAGGTCAAACAAGCAAAGTTACAGAAATTGAAGGTGCAGTTTGAAATGATGCATATGTCTAAAGATGAAAAAATTAAAGGCTACATATAGAGAGTTGATGAATTGGTAAGTAATATGAGAGGCCTTGGTGCATCAATTAAAGAATCTAAAGTAGTGAAGAAAGTTATCAGATCTCTTCCAGATTGTTACAGTGAAAAGGTATCTACTATTGAGGAAATTGTTGACTTTGAAAATTATTCCAGAGATCAGTTGATTGGTACTCTGACTACATTTAAAATGAGAAAACAAAATAAAGGTACAAAAGTAGAGACTACTTTCAAGGCTGGTAAATCAGAGAAGTTTGAAGATTCAAGTGAAGAAGATCTTGATGATTTGGAAGCCAACTTTGTGAAGAAGATGAAAAAGGGCATCGATAAGTACAAAGGTAAATTACCTTTCAAATGTTTTAGTTGTGGTGAGATAGGTCATTATGCTTCTAGATGTCCAAAAAGAGCTCTAAACAATAAGAATAAGGAAAATAAAGGAAAAATGATTAAGAAAGCTTACTATGTGAGAGAAGATGCTGGTATTTTTGACGATGAATCTGATTTTGGAGATTTTGATGATAATGAATGCCTATTTTTAGCTATAAAAGAAGAATCTGGTTCTACTAACCCTAAAATTTGTGTGAAGGAAATTATTTTGAAGATAAAGGATAAGGTCGAAGGTACTTTGGCATCTACTTTTCATGTCAAAGAGGATAAGAATTACTGGGTTGTTGATAGTGGCTGCTCTGATCATATGACTGGGGACAAAAGTAAGTTTGTTAAACTTAAAAAGTATGATGGAGGATTAATTAAATTTGGAGATGATTCAAGAGCTAGTATTTGTGGAATAGTTTCAATAAGTTTTTATGGAAAGCATAATATTGAAAATGTTTACTATGTTAAGGGCTTAAGACATAATCTCTTGAGTGTTAGACAAATGTGTAGTAAAGGGTATAATATTGTGTTTAAGGATGAAGCTTGTGAGATCCGAAAAGGGTTTGGAATTGTGATTGCTACTAGTAAGAGAACAAATGGGAACATCTATTAGCTTAAGGGTGTTGATGGTCATTGCTTTATGTCTCAAATTAATGATAGTTGGCTATGGCACAAGAGGATGTGTCACATGAATTTGATAATTTGGAAAGAATTAGTTCGGTTCATGTTGTAAGAGATTTACCTGGAATCACATAACCTATCAATGATGTTTGTGAGATTTGTCAATTTGGAAAAAAAATTGTTGGATATTGCTGATATGTGGTTCTCATTGATGTAAATACTATTGTAACATTTAGAAAGTTGTCAGAGGGCCATGGCTCAAGAGCTCCAAAACTAAGTTATTGGTGATGCGATTGAAGTTCAATGCCAATACCACTTGCATGATAGCCTTAGCTCGATTATATTGATGATAAAGTTGTGGATTAATAGGTTTTGTTTTTCAAGTATATCCTAATTTATCCACATGAAGTTTAGAGGTTCATGAGGGCCGTTGATTATAAATTCGCTGCTGTTTGTGGAACCTTTGTTGCTTTAAATTTGTGGCTACCAAAGGAGATGATGATGTGATTCAGGTGCCCAGGTTATTTAGCCTGGATGTTTACATGGCGTTCGCGCGGTTGCGGCGGACAAACTTTAGATCATACTCTATTATTGCGGCGGCGGGGCGGTAATTATTGCTCCGCAGTTAGGTGATTTTCTTTATTGTGTTCATGTTTTTTCATGATCACATGGCAGCAACTGGGGTGATTATAGCATATTCTGCGAGATCTTGAGGGGCATAATTATTTTAAAGGTGTTTGTGTTTGAGGATGTTGTTTTGGGTCCCTTACTATATTGGCCAGGCGTTTGCATTTTGATTCACATTGATAAATTATTTATTGATTTGGGTCGATAGTTTGTACACATTTTATATTTTGTTGGGCCGACATGTAGTTGATGTTACCCTTGGTTGCAAATATATATAATCATTTTTTTATACCATTTGATGTAAGTGGTGTACGAAGTGTGCGAGTGCTATGTGCCAATAATGTTCTAATCTTTCGAGAGCAGAAGTAAAGTGTGAAGAAGAGTGAGCAGATGTTTATGTGCTTAACCGAAATTGTAATCAGGCATTGGAAGATGCTATTTTCTCAGTTCAAAATCTTCCTGATGTAATATGAATGTTATTGTAAGACAATGAGTCTTCTTTGGGTGGTAAGCCTTTTGTATTTGAGCAGTGAGCTCTAGGCAGTGTGCCTGAATGCATGCACATTCCCCATTTATAATTGTTTTATACTTTTAATAGGGTATAATCTTGTGGACTAACGTCCATTGTGATTTTTCCCCTAATAGGGTTTCCACGTAAAAAATATTGGTGTTATGTGTGTTTTTGATGTGGTGATGGTTTATGCTTTCATGTTTATTTATCAGATCTGAGAATAATTTTAATAAGTATAATTTATGTGACAACTGATTCACCCCCCTCTCAGTTGCCTGCCCTTGTATTTCCAAAAATTGGTATTAGAGCAAGTTCCTTAGAATAATTTAATAGCTTGAGGTGATCTAGGATGGCGACATATAAGAAGGATAGTCTAAGATTTGATGGAACAAATTATTCTCTGTGGAAGACTCAAATGGAGTGTCATCTGAGACACATTGGTGAACCTTACTGGACAATTACAAGGAATAGGTATATCAACCCACATAATGGTCCTTCTACTGCAAGTGAGATAATGGTCCTTCTACTGCAAAGCCTAAAAGGGAAATATGAAACGTTGAGAATGGGTGAAGATGAGAACATCACTTCTTTTATTCAGAGAGTGAATGATCTTGTGTGTAGTATCAGATGTGTGGGCCAGGCTGGCCAGAGGCTCAGGACACAAAGGCACTGGGTCTCTTTGTTCTACTTCCAAACTTCAAAGTTGTACACTTCCTTGAGGAAGTCTGACATGACAAATGTAACGAGACATGTTGATTAGTAAGCTTACTAATTTACAGGTTAAGTGGGGTTGAGCTGAATCTTTAGGGCACAAATCTACATTCAGAAACTACCCTCTAAGGAAAGACCTGAAACAGGGAGGCCAGTCAGGAGAACTAGAGCATCCCAGTACCAGGCAGAAATGGAGACAAAGAGAAGAGAAGCTAGAACAGGCTTGGCACTATCAAAGGGTGAAAGCAGGAGAGAACAAAGTACAAGAGACTGCAAATGTTTTCCACTTACAATAGGATAGATCATTTTTCCTCAAAGGTCTCTGGAGAAAGGGACTACAAGCAGAACTAACATTTGAATTCCAAAAGGTTTGCATGCATTTGCTGATGAAGGTGCTTGTGGAGATGATGAATCTGATAAAAAGGGAACTGAGGGTTGAGATGGTCAGCCTTTTCCTCAAAGGAAAGTGATCCATTCCCTCTGCAGATCACTAGTTGCATAAATGTGGAGAAAGCTCTAGCTTCTAGAGTTGAAGAAAAAGATGAATGGGTGATTGACAGTGGATGCTCTCATCACATGACAGGTGATAAAAGTAAATTTTTGAGCTTGGAAAAGTATGATGGTGGTGTTGTAAGATTTGGTGATGACAAAGCTGGTGTAATCTATGGCAGAGGATCCATTTCTCTTGATGATAAGAATAATACTGATGATGTTCTATATGTGGAAAGTTTGAAGCATAATCTCTTTAGTGTTGGATAGATGGTTGACAAAGGATACAATCTTCAATTCAAGGATGGAAAGTGTAGAATATTGGGGAGTTCCAAAAATGTGATTGCATCTGGCACAAAAACAAAAGGTAATATCTTTCACCTAAGTGGTACTAGAAAAAGTTGTCTGATTGCTCAAGTTGATGAAAGTTGGTTGTGGCATAGGAGATTGTGTCATGTAAACTTTGACAATATTATCAAGATAAGTTCTACTTAGGCAGTGAGAGATCTTCCTAAGTTTATAAAACCTACTAATACTATATTCAAGGAATGCCAATTAGGGAAGCAAAGTAGAGTTTCATTCCGAAGCAAACGACATTGTTTGAATGAAGTGTTGGAGCTTGTGCATACTAAATTGTGTGGTCCTTCTAGAGTCAAAAGTTTACAAGGAGACATGTATTTCATGTTACTTATTGATGATTACTCTAGATTGATGTGGGTTGCTTTCTTAAGGGAAAAATATGAAGCCCTAGAGAAATTCAATATCTTTAAGGCTGTGGTTGAGACAAAGATAGGTCTGAAGATTAAATGTTTGAGATTAGATAGAGGTGGTGAATTCACTTCCGGTGAGTTTAATTCTTTTTGTGAAGAGCATGGGATAAAGAGACAATTATCTGCCCCGCGGACCCCTCAGCAAAATGGAGTTGTGGAAAGGAAGAACATGACAATTCAAGATGCTGCTAGGACTTTGATGATAGAAGGAAATGTTCCACATATCTACTAGAGAGAAGCTGTGAGTACTGCCATTTACACTCTCAATCAGGTACATGTCAAAGGTGATACTGGTAAGACTCCTTTTGAGCTATGGTTTGGTCATAAGCCTACTGTTAGATACTTCAAAATATTTGGGAGTAAATGCTATATCAAAAGAGATGGTGATATAGAAATTTTTGATGCTAGAAGTGATGAAGGAATCTTTCTTGGTTATTCTACTAAAAGTAAAGCCTATTGGTGCTACAATAAGAGATTGAGGAAAGTAATTGAAAGTGCTAATGTCAAGGTTGATGAAGACACAGTTAGACCATCTAGAACCTATGGATAT